>WPIO01000155.1:0-222500 GCA_009760855.2 Cristatella mucedo
TGAGTATTCTGAGGGCGCTTTATCAAGTGCATTATTATTATTACGATTGGGCTGTAGCAATGCCGTGTTTTGTTGTTGCCCCATTTGATCTTAAGGGGTCAAGGGCAAGTGTGGCTGTTTTGAGATTATGGCACTGTCGTTGGATAATCCACTATCGCAATTTATAGCAGTGGTATATAAGTAACGGGCGAAAAAACTCCGGGGAGTTATGTCGAGGACGCCGGGCTGGGCAGTCGCATACTGGCTCGTATAGGCGTCCATGTGAATAAACGTGTTTGAGCCCGGGCTTTGGGGTTCTGTATGGTATGGCGTACCTGCCGGCTAGAGACTGTCAGAAAGCGCAGCTTGTCATCTCCACGTTATTAGGGACTTACAGGCCAGGGCAAATAACTATACATAAATATAATCCAGTTATACAGCCCCCCTAAGAGAACTTAATCTCTATTCAGGTACTTTAGGTTTGCTTAGGGGCTCGAGCCCACGATCTTAGCCAGACCTTGGTCGGGGCGAGCACTTTAACAGCTGGACCAAACGAGCTTGGCAAATGCATTATGTAGTTCGGTGTAGCCGATTATATGGTCTGACTACAATCGCTAGCGATGGTGACATCCTAAAGTAGGTCCAACACAGCTCAGCAGTTTGCAAGCTGCTAGAACAGTACTGCCACAAGACACATAGCTCTGAATTCTAAGCAAGATTTATCCCTTGCCCGCCTCATTGTTTGGTCTGTCCCTCAGTCGAAGGGAAGTCTCTGGCTTTAGCTACTTACTTAACCTGCACTCCGACATTTGTGGAACTGCTATTCTCTCAGATCCTTGTACATATCCGGAACTGTGGAACTTGCAACGGCAAGAGACCGACCAGTAAGTACCTCGGGGTCTCTATTTTTTCCAGACATGAGAGATAATACATCATCGTGGTGGGACCATGTGACACCAAATGCCTACATAAAAATAGCACGTGTGCTTGTTTTTGAGCTGTAAATGAAAAAGTTCACACTCTGGGCACACCTGTAGTACGTCTGGCATAGCAGAGAACCCTGCCATTATCGTTATTAAGTTAACACCCACAGCAGCGGCAGTCATATTGTGAGGATATTTTGCATCTAAAAGTATTTTTAAGATATCTGATGGTATCTTAAAAGAGACTTAAAAAACTAATAATATTCAAGGTTTTATGAACGTTCATTTTCTTCCAATGACAAGAAAGACATTGCTACCTGTAATCTACATATGAATTGTGTCAATGCGCTACTGAAGACAGATTTTTTCAAGGGGATTTGAGGTCAAAACAGAATATCAATGAACAAGCATGCTTGAATGACGCTGAGGGTCACAAAATAGCATTTTTTGAGTTATTGATGCATTGCATTTGGCATCCTCATAATCAAATTTTAAAGTTAAAAGTTAAGCCAAAATCAAGCCTTTCAACAGAATTTATCAGTCAAAGCATAGTACACTATAGCAAGAGGTAGTAGCGTGTGGCTCTGCCATACCAAATAATTTTTGTCTTAAAGCTCAAGTGCTGCATGAAAATTAAATAGTCCAATTAAAGTGGGATGCTAAGACGACCAATGGCACTTCGTCTTAAATCCGATTTTCCGATCAAGCATGTAAAGGCCAGTTGCTTAAGTGCATACTTTCAAGAAACTTTGAAAAGCGGCTGCATAGATAGCGGTTGATAATTGGGCAGAAAATATCTTTAAGTTAGCATGATCCCCAATGTTTCTACCGCGGTCTTTTTAAGGCTGTCTTTTTTCAAAGGTCCACGAGCTGTCTGTTTGCATGCAGCAATTTTAAGCCAGCTAATGACAGTTTCCTATCTTAGGTTAGTAAGAGAACATGTTTATACTACACCTGTTAAAGTGTCTGCAGATGCTTGCTGTGGCAGACCTAAGACTCGAGGTTTACGAGGCTTTCATATACTGGTTGAGATTTTGAAGTTCTATATTGCACGAATTTTAATACCATGACTATCTTTCGACCATTTTATTATTCAATATTGTTTTACTCAAAAGCAATTACGATACAATTTTCGTGAACGTTAAATTTGACCATACCAACTAATGCCTCGTCGAGCCAATCAACATAGCAGCATGCTACTGCTGGATATTCTTAATTAAAATTAGATCAGTACAAAAACAGTGCTGCGTGTATTTAGTCAACTTACAGAAATATGGCGAACAGGTTGTGTTAATTAATTAAACATTCATAGAAGAAACAAAAATTCATGCGGATACCCATTCCACACTGACTACAATGGCTTACATGTCAGACATTTATAACTAATCAATTTACTTCCTGGGCGATGCCATAAAGAAGCACTCTGGCACATCAAGCACAAGTGACATCCTGTAGGTCCTTGGGTCTGGGTCTGGAGCTGGTCGGGCTTCATCCTTCTTTAGAGTGAATCGTTGCAGAAGTGACACAATCAGAAGGAATACCCGAGCCAGGGCGAACTGCTCCCCGGGACACGATCGACGGCCGGCGCCAAAAGCGAGGAAGCTGTAAATATAAGGACTTTACTGACACAAGGACGGAGCAAGTTCAAAACTATTCCATAATAAGAATGTGCCTTTTTATCTTGCCATAGCGTAGGGGTATGAGCGTTGATCTGAGTTAAAGTGAAGTCTACCAGCCTCTTCCTTGCTAGCAGGAGCACATCCAACAAATTGTAAGTAAATTGGGTTTCCGAAAATCACTTTGCTCACTTAGTTCTGCTGGGATGATCGTGACTGCGTATTTTTCCTTGCTCGTCAAGGAATCTTTCCGGTCGAAACTCGAATGGCTTCGGGTAGATCTGTTCATTGTGGTGAACGTCCCAACTGTTGATTATAACCTGCCATAACAATGAAAACAGACATATGCGTCTCCAGCGTTTCGCGATGCTTTCTTGCGACTTTTTGAGCGGCATTGATTATGCATTACATTAAGAGGTGATGGAAATTACAAATGGCCAGTATGGCAGAGAATGCTACTTACTCTAGTGCTTGCAGGAATAAAATATCCTCCAACGGATGTGTCTTTCAGAGTCATGTGTGGAAGCATCAATGGTGCGATGGAAGTGTATCTCAGCAGTTCAAGAATAAACGCTTCAGTGAACGGCATTGATGACCTGGATAGAAAATTCTCTCTACATCTATCTGCCGAGATGAAAATCGTGAAGGCTATCTATGTAGGATTGATTTATGTGTGCTCGCATAGCATACATCCGAGTATTTATAACTTGAATGGATAAACTAAAACCGACAAAATGCTATCCACTGCCCTAGAAATTTTGGTGCAACTGCAACGTAAAAAGCAAAAACTATTTCTTGCTTGATATCCGTCAACCATCTTCAGGATAAACGTTTGCAAAATCCCTGTTGTTAAAGAAGTGTGAGTTAACCAGCATAAGACTCATTTAAGCTTATGAAAAATCGCAGCAATTAAGAATGTGGTTCCCCTTTAGTTTATTTCTTGAGCAGCAACTATGTGACGCGGGTCCATATGAATAGCGTTTACCTGTGCTTAATTGAGGGTTCGTCGTTTCTAATGGTACAGTCGATCTCCTGCTGTATCCTAGTCTGAAGCTCGGAGTGTTTCAACAAAATAAGATATGCGGCTTGCAGAGTGTTCAAAGATGTCTCTGTACCTGAAATTAAACTAACGATTTTGCAGTGACTCGGTTGGTGTATGCTAGAGCACTGTGCTAGAACTATGAAAGTAATAGAACATCTGCAGTGACAATTGGCTTAAACTAAAAGAGCGGGTTCTACAATCTTTTGATGTAGCAACGGTCTCGAAGTTGACAATCTGATGCCTTTGGAGACTCAAGCTCATTGGTTAGCTCTTAAATGACCCCAATATGATGGTCTGTAAAAATCCCTAGATTTCAACTGCTGCCTACAAAAAAAAACTCAGACCACTCAGCAGATGTGGCCCACGTTACTTGCAACGGACAGGTCACATAAAATAGGAAACCTATATATGTGGTTGCGAGTCTCGATTTATTAAACGGAATTGCAAAAAACCTTATGCCTTTCTTCAGGTAACTCAATCACGCTGACTGGAATATCCCTCTTCCAGGTTCAGAGCTCACCGATATTTTGCCACCAGCAAGGCGACTAGCACAAGACCGCAAAGACAATGCTCAATGTGTTAATAATGATAGCCGATGCTCAAGAAATAGCGATGAAGCCCTTATCTTCTGAAGCACCGCTAGAAGGTTTTAGGCAAATTAAGAAGCCGATTCAACAGCCTTATTACTATCCCGGTGGCGGACGAGCCTTAGCGGCTATCCCTCCGCCCTGCTTGCAATAGACAAAGCAGATCTCGCGGCAGGAATAGAACCCACGTCAAACGGGTCATGCAGTGCGAGCGCCTTACCCTTGAGCAAAGACCTCGATGAATCGGAAGGACAGCGGAAATCTGTAGCAGTAAAGAGCGCCAACAACTCAAGATTAAGATTTCATGTCCGCAGCCTTGAGACGCCTCTATTCGGAAATGGCGGAGGGTATCTGGGGTCCAAAAATAACAATTGCCCACGACAACTCTTACGGTGGACTGAGCACATCATAACTACCTAAAGCTGTGCGTACACTATCGATTTCCCTGATTATAATGCCAAATTTTCTGATATGAGTTCGTTTGCACTAGCAATTCAGAAACATTTAGGGTTCTGCTAGTAAAGGGAGCTTCCCCGGGAAGCCACGGTGTTGCCTGTGACTGCGAAAGCGAGGCTCTGCGTAAGGGTCTGCAGTAATTCACGTCTCGGGTGAGTTCGTCGCTGCAGTCATCATTGTAGGCGAGTATGAGAAGAATGAAAACTAAATAAATGTATGCATTTAAAAAAATGTATTTTGGAAAAGTGCTTAGGGCTAAGCGATCGTCGACGTCGTTTCAAACGGACCGCGAAACTTCTGACTGATGATAGAAGTATGCTGCATACACTTTCCCTTAACGGTGCTAGTCTCTGCCGCCGCTCACTGAACACTGACGACGCCTGAACGGGGCAGGCAGCTCGAGTGATCAGATTTCTCTAATCTCATTTCAATTTTGTGCGCAGGAAATCATTTTTTCCTCATAATTGGTAATTTCAGCATTCATCTTGATAACTTATCTGATGCATTCTGAGCCGAATTTAATAATAATAATGATAATACACTTGGTAAAGCGGCCTCAGAGAATTCAATCTCTTTCTAGACGCTTTGCATTAGTACCTTGACTGACTTATTGTGTCTTGTGGCTCATGTGAGTGGCCCTACCCATAATAAGGGTCACACATTCGACCAAATTTTTTCGTACAACAGCACTCTATCATCACTTATTCCCTAACGTTGCCTCTCAGACCACATACAGACCTCGTTCAGTCTATAATGTGTGCAATCCTCCGCCTCATCTAAAATCACACCAGGAATTGAAAAAACTAACGCACAAAATTGACCCTGCCAACATATCTGCTGTCGAATCTGCACGAAATCTATGTATGCTGTTCCAAAGTAACCATTCATGAGGCGACCGCGCTCATCAGCTCCACGGGCAATGTTTCCTACTTTCAGCTAAATAAAAATTGCTAAAATTTGGTTTTTAGATAGGGATACCACATCTAAATTGATACATGCATTTGTGATATTCCATCTTGACTTCTGTACATCAATAATTGCTTAATAATAATAATCAAAATAAATTTGATAAAATACTCTCAGAGAACTCAATATCTGTCTTGGTCCTTTATATTTCTGCAAAAGAAGCACGATTGAATAGTTAGTAGCGGAATACTCAATAAACGACTGGAGCAATATGATTAGGGGTAACCTGTATAGGGTAAGCATGCAAGTATGCTTAGTGGCAGCATACACAGTGTCAGCACGAATAAGCACATACAGGACAAATGAAAGGGACTCACTAAATGCTGTCATAAATGAGTGTGCTATTAATTTCTTTTTAAATGTAGTCAAATTAGGGGATGTTGTGACGGAAGTCGGGAGTGAGTTCCAGGCTTTGGGAGCATAGGAACTAAAGGTATGTGCTCCAAAGGATCTGATGTTCGTTAGAGGTATAAATAAACGATTAGATTCCGAAAAGAGAGTGGTGCAGTTATTAGCCTGGTGGGGCAGTAGATCTGATAGGTAGAAAGGAAGCACGAATCGAATGTTTAGTGGTTGCATTCCCAATAAACAACAAGAATAACATGGTTAGGGGTGACATGCCTAGGGTCAGCATGCAAGTCTGGTTAGTGGCAGCATGCACAGTGTCAGCACGCATAAGCTCATCAAGGGCGAATAAAAGGGACCCACAAAATGCTGTAATAAATATCAGTGTTTTTAGTTTGTTTTAAATGTGGTTAAGTAATAAGATGTGGTGGTTCAAGTCGTTAATGAGTTCCAGACTTTGGGAGCATACGAACTAAACGTATGGTCTCCAAAGGATGTGCTGTTTGTACGAGGTGTAGTAAACAGTTGGATTCCGAAAAGCTAGTTTTCTTATGTCAGCCTGATTTGGGAGTAGATCTTACAGGTAGGCTGGAGCCAAAGAAAGAACGGACTTAAAAATGAGTGAGAAAACCTTGAAGTCGATGCGTTGCTTAGGGGAGCCAGTGCAGTGTAGTTTGAGTGTATGCCGGCTCCTCTGATGAGCCTGTGATGTGGCATGGACACAGGCAGGTAACCCACTGGTGGCCAGATGGTGGATTCACCATCTGGGTCTGCCGGTGTACAGCTGTGGTCCGCCTGTGATGTGGTATATACACAGGCCAGTAACCTGCTGGTGGTGACATGGTGGACCGGAGGAGTGGAGGAAGGGGACTCGAGTGTCAGAAGGGGGTGAAGGCAGTCGTGCGTCTTGCTGCTCCGTGCCTTGTGCAATAAACCGTTGGCGTTGTTCTGGGCCAGCGTTCTGTATGCCGAACAACATGCAGGTCAGCAAGAATTGATAAAATGTTTGAACTGCGAAGCTCACGACAGACAAGCCAAGCTGCAACGTTGTGCACTACCTGTAAGTGCCTAATTTCACAGGCCTGTAGACCGGTAAGTAGTGAGTTGCAAAAGTCAAGACGAGCGATGACAAATTCGTGAACCAATTTAGATGTGGTATCCCTGTCCAGACAAGCCCGCATTTTAGCAATGTTATGCAGCTGAAAGTAGGTAGAGTTGACTGAGGTACTGATGTGGTCGTCTAATGAAAGGTTACTTTGAAATATGACACCTAGATTTCATGCAGATTCAACAGGAGATGTGCTGCAGAGCCGATTTAGAGCGTCAGTATTTCCAATTTCTGAATCACACTTAGTTTGCCCATAACTAGGAAATTGATTTTACCATCATTTATTTTCAGAAAGTTTGCTGCTATCCCTGTGGATGTCATCAATTCATGCAGGAAGAGAGTTGAGAGAATTCAACATGCTGGAGTGCTGGGAGGGATCAAAACACAGGTACAGTTGAGTGTCATGAGCATAGATGTGAAAGTTGTGCTTGGCAATCACATCGGCAAGAGGGAGAGTACAAGCCGTGAAGAGAACGTGACCAAGCACGGAGCCCTGAGGAACCCCATATTTCAGAGGTGCCTCGGATGATCTTTCTCAACTGGAGTCTCCCACTGAGATAGGACCTGAACTATTGCAATTGAGTGAAAGTGGTGACCACGCGAGGTATTGGCGCTCAAGAAGGACTTGGTGATCTACCGGTCTGTGCAATCAGGAGCTTACAGCTGGTGCGAAACTCTGCAGCTAGCTTTCTCTATCGCCGGACTGTCAAAGTTACCACATCACACCACTTCTAGCCAACCAACACTGGCTCACAGTAAAACATAGGATCGACCTCAAAGTTCTATTACTCACTTTGTGGCCCCTAATTTATTTGCTCCAGGCAACCTATAAAATCTACTCACCCACCAGGCTCAGCATAGCACCACCAGCTTATCGGAATCTAATCATTTACCTATCCCTCGTACGAACCTCAAATTCTTTGGAGACCGTGTCTTTAGTTTGGATGCTTCCAAAGCCTGGAATTCACTTCCGACTGGCATTACGACAGGCTGCAACCTGATATTTAAAAAAGCTAAAGACATAACTAGTTATCAAAGCAATTAATGGAGCCAGATGATTTGTCCTTTGTGTCCTGTGAGTGCTGACAGTGTGCATGCCGCCGCTGACCATATATGCCTGCCGACTTTGAAGGTGTCACCTCTAACCGTTCGATGCTGATCGTTATTGAGCATGCTACCACTAATCATTCGATCACGCTTTCTTTTAATGCAAATGCAAAGTGCCTGTAAATAGATTATCTGAGGACGCTAAAAAAATGTATTGTAATTACATTATTGTTGTTAGAGTTTGTCTACACAATGAAGTGTTCTTTTGAGCAAATACATCTTATTTAGTTTCGAATACCTTTATAACCAAATCGTTAGTTTTACTTTACAAAACCCATAGCTTTAGTGTAAGCAGATGCTGGCGTTGATTATATATATATATATATATATATATGACTTATTAAGTGAACAAGTTAATACTTTCCAAATTTTTCTCTTCACTTGTGAGCCCAGTTTCAAGACCAAGTGATTCTGTTATTGTATTATTTATGTACGGGATTATGGATGGATCTTCTTATTGATTGTATTTATGTGTAAATATTTTGGCCCAGATATTCAGTGATGACTCACCAGCTGCAAATATTTCCAGCAAATACGAGACGATTTGCTCATCATTCCACGTTATGTGAGATATCACGTCCGACCCATTCTGACTTCTGGAGATGAGATCATCAATGAGGCCTCTACTATTTGAAGGATCGAAGGATTCCTGAAAAAATGACATGCAAATTAGCGTCGCCACGTGACCCACGAAATTTGTTGAGAAAGCCGCAGACATAAGCTCACCCGTTCTCGCTTGACTCTCTCCAAAAAAACGGTATCCCGAAGAGTCTCGAGCCGCCGGAGATTCTCCATTCCTTTAGAAAACAAGCCTGTAAACCTGAGCCATGGATATGTGTCCAACTCCTTTCCAGAGGAATTTATACAAGCGTTATCCATCACGTCTTGATTCATTTGCCTGATGGATTTGACTAAGGGATGATTGTTAGCATAGCGTTCACCATACGCCTAAAACATTTATGAACTTTTTTAGGATACATTAAACGAACTGCATATATAATGCATCTCAGCAGAAAAAGAAAAACTTGTCTTTTAATAACAGCCGACACAACTTTGAAGATAAATTCCTCATAAACAGCTTTTCATAGTCAGACGAATATTGCTTGTTGCTTCACAAACTCGGATAAACATAACTCAAACATTGCTTCTCGATAAGTTGTCAGTTCTACAAAGCTATGTTTACATGCATCTTCAGTCAACTTAGAAATGATTATTGCAATTTCATTGCTTGGTTGGGCCTTTAGTTCTGAACCATTCTAAGAAGCCGATTTTGGCAATACTGTCAAGAATTCGGTGTTCAAAAAGTACCGCTATTCTTGGATACCACTAACAACTCGATCGCGTTTCCTTTGCAGCATATGTAAAGCACCTAGAAAGAGATTGAGTTCTCTGAGGGGGATTTATTGAGTGCATTATTATTATTGTTATTATTGGATAAAGGGGAAAGATCCACTAATGAACACCGTTTAGCCAAGACATCAGAATCCACTATGTTTTGTAAGATAGTGATCACAACGTTGTCTACGAGAAATTCCTTATACCCTATGCTCTAACGCTTGATGTATTGACAACTAAGTTTTAGGATTTTAGTAATATTGTTTAGCTGAGAGCACATAAAAAGCTGGAACAGAACTCACTCATGGCAATTATAATTTTTTCAAGTCTAATTACTAAACAAAGAAGAACGACATTCTGCAACGAGGCAATACAAGTTTATTAAACAGATTTGCCATGCCTATTAGTAATGCATGTTAGCTTGTGCATGCTTGAAACCATGCATTTCACTATCTTTTTTTGCGATGATACTAATTATTTATATGATACATCTGTACAGCGCACTCGGTGAGCTGAGTCACTTTCTAGGCACTAAACATCTCCTGCAAAGGAAGCATGATCGAATTATTAGTGGCAACATGCACAATGTCATCTAGTATGACATGGCTAGAGGTGACGTGCAAAGTATCAACATACGAAAAATGGTTATTGATAGCATGCCCAATATCAGAACGCAAAAGCGCACAAAGGACTATTCGGAAGGACCTACTAACTGCTGTAATAAACAGGTGTCTTTTAAGATTATTTTTTAAATGCTCTCATATTATTAAATGTCGTGACGTCAGCTGTGAGTCAGTTCCAAGAATTGCCAGCAAACAGACTAAAGGCACGGTCTTCAATGGAAATTAAGTTGCGGCGATTCAGTGTTCACGACGGTCAAGCTTTGCAGAAGAGTTTTGTTCAACTTCGAATGCTTTATTGCACTGTCTCAAAAGCTGCTGGCGGTAATCAGCCGAAGTCAAATTAGCACTGCAATTCACTTCATCGCTTTCCTCAACATGAAAGGATATCCATATTTATAACCAGGCCAGTATTAGGGAAAATGGCAGCGACAGCAGTGAGTAAGCGCCTTGATATAGTATAGTAGTATAATAGTTATAACAGCACATTTGCATAGCGCCCGCAGAGAGCTGAGTCTCTCTGTAGGAAATTAGGAAATGCTGCATAGGAAGCATGATAAAAAATCTTCGGTGGTAAATTCCTCAAGCAACAGGCATAGTGTAACCAGGTAAATGCACACGAACGACGAATCACAAGGACCGACCAAATGCTCTAGTAAACAGGTACATTGCAAGCTTCTTTTTAAATTTCGTTGTGTCAGGGGTTGTTGTGACATGCGTCTTTAGTGAGTATTACGCTTACGGAGCGTAGAAATTAAAGTCGCGGCCTACAGCGGTTTTGGTGTTCGTATTAGGTACGGCTGTAAGATTCGAGTCAGAACAGCAGGCTGTACGACTCTTCGTCTGGTGGGTGAGTATTACTGATACGTAGGCTGGAGAAGGAGAATAAAGAATCTAAAAGTAAGTGACAGAACCTTGAAAGTCGATGGGCTGCTTGATTGAGAGCCAGTGCAGGTCGGCAAGAAGTAGTGCGATGTGTAGGCAACTGCCACGCTCCCGACAGATGAGCCTAGCTGCAGAGTTTTGCACCAACTGTAAGCCACCTGATTGCACAGGCAGGGAGGCCAGCAAGCAGTGAGTTAGAAAACTACTACGAAAATGATGTAATGTATCTCCGCCTGTAACTCCACAAAGTCATAAAGACCATGTGGGTGTTACGCAGGAGAGTTTTGTATAGCGCACTCACAGCCTAAGCGGCTTTCGGTACGCATCGGTAACCAACAGACTTCGTCTCACGCAACAAAGAAAAAGTGGTAAGCAAAGCAGAGTCAGGTGAGCAGTTGAGGTAGTAGCATAGAAGTAGCAGCTGAGGACCGCTGAAAAGGATGTGCCATAGCCGGCAGTAGCAGAGTAGTTGTCGTTGCGTAAGATTTGTGGAAGCAAGTTCCACAGTCTAGGACCTGCAGAGCTAAATCTTCTATCGCCAACGGTCTTTAAGCGGAGGAATGGGACAGCTAATTTATTGTCCACACAGGAGACCTGAGGGCGCGAACAGGCTGAAACTGATGCATTATTATGGGATCAAAAAAGCGAACAAAAAAGCATACAGTAAACCTTCTGCCCAGCTAGATGCTGCTGCTGATTGTCAAGTTTTCAACACCAGACAGATCTGACGAGTGGAGTTGCATCGCCATTAACAATGGTATTTCGCACCTCTGCCGTTAGCAGCTTCGGCGACCAGCTACCAGAACTGCCATATCCCAGGCTGCCATGCAGATATTGCACGGAAACAAACTAGTACAGAAGCAGATATCTGTGGCAGGTTTTCTATGAATCAACTCGATTAGCTACGCCTCTAACCAACCTAAAATCCTATAGGGGTCATCTTTTTAGTTCGGCATTGCCCAACTTGAACTTACTCTAGACTGACGCCAAAACACCCCCAGGTTTAATGAGATTTATGAGAAAATAGCTAAAAAGTTCAACTTTCTTCATAAAATTCGCTAGTTTTTATAGTAGCATAGCATTAAAATTTTCTAGTAAATTGACCTTCGTATGCTGTTGTGCTAACGCTATGCATTTTCTCACTAACCATATTGCTTCATTTGCAGCATATATAAAGTGCCTACACGAGATTTACTTCTGTAAACGTGTTATACAAATTTATTTTATTCTAAATATTATCCTCACCAATTTTTTACCATGCGCATGCATTTCTTATATTATTTACTTTGATTTTTTATTTATTTACCTTCCACTTCTTTGTGCAATTTAATTTAGACCATCCTTTCATTTCTTATACTGGTGAATGAGTGATGAAAAGAAGCTCACATGCTTTAAAAATCACAGCTCAGAGTCAATAACTTTGTAGGTACGATTATTTTAGAATTATTCATGTGATCAATAGTATAAACTAGAAGTAATGCATCGTACCACACGGCTAACATCTTTAGCTGAGGGAGCTAAGTGATATTAGGTAAATGCATTTCGGAGAACATATCGATAAATATAAATATAATTCATTTATATAGCGCCCCAAGAGAACTTAATCTCTATTCAGGCGCTTCACATATGCCTCGGGGCTCGAGCCCACGACCTCAGTCAGACCTTGGTCGGGGCGAGCACCTTAACCGCTTGACCAAACCAGCTCGGAAATGACAGCTGAAGTGATCAAAATGCTTATTGGCTCGACTAAATACAAATACGCACACAAGTTACTTTTATTCTCAGTAGATGCATGAATGAATTGTCCCTTTTGTGATAATGCCTACTGAACTAGTTAAGGTTATTATAAAATTAATGGGAGCTCTTTCTTGTCGATTTATTTAAAGGTCATAGCAACAGACTTAATCACCTCGGGTTCTACGAAAATATTTTGTTCAGATGATATATTTTAATTTTGACCATTAATCAGGGCAGCTTGATCGAAGAAAACCTAAACAGATGTTAATTTCGGATTGGCTAGCCAGGTATAAGACAGGGTAACCCTCGAAAAACCGTTAAGCCCCCAAATGCCGCTTTTCAAAGCACTTGATCATAGAAAACAGATGTGTTTTATTTCTCACCCTTGAACCTTCAAGCAGTTTTTAAAAAAGCTTTAGCTGATTTAGCAATCTCGTCTAGCGTTTATAAACAGCGACTAGCAGTGCTTTGCTTTTACCAATTCCGAAATTGTGTGCTAGTTTTTCTGATGTGCCCAAGCTATGAGCATTTCAAAATTCCACAGCTCATCCATCTAATGAAATTGGAAGCGTTTATGAACAATACCTTCGAACCAGCTATTTTCACCTTAACTTGCACTCTCTGTCACAGCCACAGCTGCTCGTAATTGTTTCTTACTCATTTAGACATATTAATAACTATACCGTAAGCGAGATGTGCAAACTTAAAAGGGTTGAGCTGTATTGCCTGAAACAGAAGAGGTAGCAGTTTCAATATATATGAGACTCAGTTGGAGATTGTCTATGCAGTTTGATCTATAGTAAGGCGTCACGTGGTCTTTAGGCAATACATTTAAGTGGCCGTAGTAAGTACTACTTTTTTTAATGGCGTTGATTTTTGTGTGTATTTGCTTGGATTAAATTGACCATGCGTGGGTGTAAGCAGTTCGGTGTTCCATGCTATGTCGAGAAGGACATGGTATTGATCTAAGTGCATCTGGCGTAGCACAACTAGGGGTCAGTTCCAGCCTCATTCACTGAGAATAGATGTTGCTCTTTATTTAGGCATCTCGGCATCTTTCTGTCAATTTCCGACTTCATGCAAGCGATAGGAGCGGCTCCCACACTACTGAACCTGCAGTAAAAATAAATAACAAATGCTAGCTGATTCAACAGCCTCTTTCGTTTAGCAACAGAGGAGAGCCTTCACGGCTATCAGAACCGCTTGCAGCGGCAATAAAGGATCGCTCACTGCAGGATTCAAACCGACGACCTCGGGATCGAGGTCATGAAAGACTTACCTAGTGTGCTACCAGGGCTACCAGCATTAACGTCGCCCATGTGCAAGAAGTCTACATGTTTGCGGCGAGCTGCATAGTTAGGTCTAACATATAGTTCAACAACCTGCAGACTTTTGAAAGTGCATAGTTTACTTGGATAGCTTGCAAAGGCTGCGAAATACTATTCACAGGACTCAACAAAATGTGGGTGGAGCATGCGTGTTTTAGTCAGGTTAAGGAATCTCGTGACGTCAGCCGGGAGTAGATTCAGGCTTAGTGAGCATGCGAATTCACAGTTACGTATGAAAAGTGGATAAGTATGGTAAGAAATCGATAAAAGTATTACTGATTTATTACTGATTTTATTATTGATTACTGATTGATAATAAACTAAATTTTTAGAGCACCTTTAAAGAAGTGGATTCCTTTCTGGCACTTGACATATGCGGCAAATGAAGCATGGAAATACGGTTAGTGGTAACATGCACAGCGTCAACATGCATAAGCACACGAAGGTCAATTCACTAGAACCTAGCAAATTCCACTAGGTAAAGGTGCTTTGGTTAGCTTTTTTAATGTTTTGAAGTCAAAGTCATTATACTTCGTCAGTCAGAATGAGTTCAGACTGGCAGGCTATGACGAACTGAAAAAATATGCTCTATAAAAATAAAAAAGAATTTGAGATTGGTTATAGACATGGATAATGGAGTTGAGTCCAGAGAAGCTAGGCTTATGCCGGCTTGCGTGGTTTGAAAGTGTCTCTGATAGGTAGGCTAGAGTCACAGACTGGAGAAAGAAACCAAACATGAGTAAACAAGAAATGTGAAGCCAATATGCTGCTTTATTGGGAGCCAGTTCAGTTTGGCTAGAAGATGTTTAATGGAGCAAATACAAGTGGGATGATCGCGACAGGCAAGCAAGGTGGCAGACGTGTGCACAAACTGCAAGCATTATATTCTTACCATGTTAGCCCAGATGTTGTTAATAAATGTTGCCGTTTCGGATTTAGCTTGAATGGGTTGACCTTGAAAGCCAGAAATACGATCAAGGAATTCGTTCATTTCATCCATTAAAATCCTTTCCAGACGGTTGCATCCATCGCTATGCACTGCTTTTAGGTGGTTCAACATGACTTTCTTTTTTTCTACCAATGCTGGCGTGAATGTCTGCAATAACATTTCAATAAATAGATTAGTGTGAGATTACTCAGATCGACACAATTACCAGATCACTTGAAGGTCAGCTTACCTCAGAACCAATTGCTTTGAAGAAGAAGGCTCGCTGGGTTCGCCACATTGATGGCCTGCCAGCGAAGTCCAGGCCTCGGGACACCAGAGCTTCTTTTGCTGCCTCGGCGCTAGATATGATTACTAAGTTCTCACCCAGCAGAGTAAGTTTCATCACTGGCCCGTAAATAGATCGCCACTCTGACAGTTGTAGATGAAACTCGGGCCATTTTATGGACAAAAGACTCCCTAGAATGGGTAGTTCACGAGGACCTGGTATTCTTCTCATCGGGTTACCAAAAGAAAGCCTAAATAAGTACCATGCCAGTGCACAGAGGCACCAAATCCCGACACTTTCGTAGGTGAGCATGCCTGCCGGCTACTGGTGACGAGCCGCCTGGTGATGCAACTGGCAGAGATGCGGGCCGCTTGCTTTTATGCGCCCAGGCTGGTATTGGTAGCCTGGGATGGCTATGATGTCACAGGGGTCACCGGCAAAAGGCTACATCCTGATCCCCAATAGTTTTGGTGTCAGCTGAATAGAGCATTTGGAATGCCTTCTGAGAAAATTGTGGTGAGCTGACATTGAGAGGCCAACAAGTCACTAAGCTTTAAGGCACCAATACCTGGGCATGAGCCTGTGCCCTTTGAAGTTACCTGCCAGGCATACCAATCAAACCAACTTAATAGCTTCAGGAACCTAGAGTGACTCAGAAATGGGACAGCTGAACACTCAAAATCGGTGCTTCCACCAGATCAGCAGTCTCTATCTCCGTTTGTAACTCCACAAAGTCATAAGGACCATGTGGTGGTTATGCAGGAGAGTTTTGTATAGCTCACTCGCAGCCTAAGCTGCATTCGGTACTCATTCGGAAGCCAGCAGACTTCGTCTCACGAAGCAAAGAGAAAGTGGGAAGCATAGCAGAGTCAGGAGAGCAGTTGTGGTTGTGCGTAGCATGGAAGTAGCAGCTCAGGACCACTGGAAAGGATGAGCCATAGTTGGCAGCAGGAGAGTAGTCGTCGTTGCTTAAGAATTGTGGAAGCGAGATCCACAGTCTACGACCTGCAGAGCTAAACCTTCTGTCGCCAACTGTCTTTAAGCAGTGGAATGGATCAGCTAATTTGTTGTCCATACCATACCTGAGGGCGCGAGCAGGCTGAAACATGCAGCAGTTCATGTAGCTATGAAGGAGCCAAGCCGTGGCGGGGCATGTGGATCAGCATAAAAACTTTGCTCTGTATCCGTTGCTCAACCCGCATCCATCTTAGCTCTTTTAGAATAAATAAATATAAATATAATTCATTTATATAGCGCCCCATGAGAACTTAATCTCTTTTTAGGCGCTTCACATATGCCTCCGGGCTCGAGCCCACGACCTCAGTCAGACCTTGATCGGGGCGAGCACCTTAACCTCTAGACCAAACCAGCTCGGCAGCAAAGGATACACGTGCTCAAACCTCTGGGACTTGAAGACTAGCCTCGCAGCCATATTCATAGTCAGCTGCCTTGACCTAGTTGCTTTTTTTGGTAGCCAGCCAAACGAAAATTACAATAATCAAGCGGAGACAGAACTAAGGAGCGAGTTAAATTCTTTGCAAGCCACTGTGGAAGACAACTCCCAATCTTGGATAGGGACCGAACGTGATGGCTAGCTGTAGAAGCAGTCTTTTGAATTAAGCTTTTAAAATTTAGGCAGCTGTCGGAAACGATACCTAAATTTCAAGCACATGGTGATGGTCGCACAACAGCATCACCTATTAGAAGAGCAAAACATTTTAACCCAGCCACAAGATTAGGGTGTCCTATGAGCAGCAGTTCGGTTTTATCGTCATTAAATTTCAGGAAGTTTTCCGACATCTTGGATTGAATGTCGGCAAGGCAAGCATTCAGTTTTTCAGTCGCTGCAGCAGATTCCGACGGTTTGAGTGACAAATGCAACTGAGTATCGTCTGCATAAATGTGATATCCTATTCCATGGGCCTTAATCACTTTTCCCAGAGGTTGAGTATAAATGGAGAACAGCAAGGGACCGAGTACAGACCCTTGAGGACTAGCGCTTGAAGGAAATATGGGTCGTACTGCTACAAAGTGACCGGTCACTAAACGATCACATCTGTGCACATCAATCAGGAGCATATAGTTACTGCAAAACTCTGCAGCCAGACGTAGCTGTTGTGAGCGTCACAGTAGCCACAGAATGCCACCTATCAGCGACCTGCACTGGCTCACAGTCACGCAGCTGGTTGACTTCAAGGTTCTTTCACTGACATTTTTGTTCCTCCATTATTCGGCAACAGCCTACCTATCAGATATTTTCCCGCCTTCCAAGTGATCGTACCCCTTGCTTTTATGACTAAAATAGTTGAAGTACACGTCCTACAGACGTCAAATCCTTTCGGAGACCATTAGTTTGTATGCTCTTAAAGCTTGGAGCTCACTCCCGAATGATGTCGTGGCGTCCCCTGACTTGATGATTTTAAAAAGGAAGCTAAGAGTGCATATATTTAGCACAGCTTTTAGTGGGTCCATTTGATTCGACCTGTGCATGTTAATGCTTCGGGCTGACACCGTGTATGCTGCATTAATCATATTTGCATGCTGACCCTGAGCAGGTCGCGTCCAACCAAGTTATGCTTGTAGGCATTGAGCATGCAACCAGTGGCCATTCGATCACGCTTCCTTTAAATCATATGAAAACTGCCAAGAAAGAGATCATGTTCTCTGACGGTATACAAATGTATTAAGATTACTATTATTATTATTATCAGTTCCACTTTCAAGTCTGCTTAGCATTGCAGAAATTTAGGCCTGCTTAGACTGGGAGACTAAATCCATAGTGATCCGCTATTTTATGACATGCAGTCTTGGGTTTTTAACTCGGTGCTTGCTTGTCTACAGGTGTGTGCAATCATGCACTTACAGTTAGTGCAAAACTCTGCAGCTAGGCTTGTCTGTATTGAGCGTCGTAGTTTCCACATTACATTACTTCTCGCCGAACTGAGCTCGCTTCCAGTTAAGCAGCTCATCGACTTCAATTAATTTTTGTCGCTCACATGTAGATCCCAGAGCCTGGTTTGGCTCAGTGGTTAAAGTGGTTGCCATTAACGACCGTTATTAAGGTGGGTATATTTAATGACCGAGGTGGTGGGCTCAAGCCCTATGGCATATGTGAAATGCCTGAATAGAGTTAAAGTTCTTTTAGGGAGTTAAACAAATTAATTGTACATATTCATATACCATGCTACTAGCTCATTCTGACAACTCGATTAGCTATGCATCTAAGCAATCTTACGTCATATAAATCAAAGTACGTAGCTCACTCAAGACTAACGTCACGACATACCCTGACTTGAGCATGTTTAAAAAGAGCTAAAATCACACTTGCTTCTCACAACTCTGTGTGTGCTCATGCAAGACGACACTGTGTATGTTGCCACGAGTCATATTATGGAAGTCGACATGTGCAGGTTACCACTAATCATTGGCATTGATGGTGGAGTTTCGAGAAGTCACTGAATAAAGGAATACATGTTCACAGGCACCGTCGGCAGATGAAGGGCAGTGGGCATTTGAAACTCCCCCTCCAAAGTATGGCAGCGACCTCAGGAGCCCGAGTCCCCCCACAGATCTCTACGCCTTAACCGACTGTCAGCAGCATTAAAATTATGTCTTAATTTCTATCGATGAGTTAACTCCGAGATTATGTCAAATAAAAGCGTTGATGGTGGGCTATATTGTTTCTATAAGTTGGTTATAACCCTGCCTTCACGAAATCTTGTAGGTCATGCCCTCGCTCATTAAAATTTTTCATGTCTTGCCCTCGATGAAAATCCTGCTTTAGCCATTGTTCCTTCGCGGCATATATTAAATGAATACAAAGAGATTATTATCATTAATATTACTATTGTTATTATTGTTGTCATAGAAGGATGATCATTAATGAGTAGTAAATACACGTGCTGGCCAAAGACGAAAGAATGAATTAATTAAGAGAATGAAACTTACTCTTTATCGCAGGAACATGGGCAGGAGGAAAGAAGCATTTTGCCAAGCTATGCCAGGAGAGTCGGATGGGCTGGCTTTTTTCGTCAGCGGGTGATGGTCAAATGCTGGCAAGCTGACTCAGATGAGTGGCTTTGAGTCAAATTTCGTTCGTATCTACACAATGAACAAAGGACATAAAAACCAGGAGAGTTCTGGTACTTGAATTAGTCTGATCTTTAGTGGATAGGAAGATCAACTGCTGTTTGTGTCAGAAATCTGACTTGCCAGATTGACAAAGCAAATACAGCAGGTTGTTACAGAGCGAGTCCACCAGGCAATCGCTGTGCTTGTGCAAATGGAGCACATATCTCATAGGCTGGGATACGGCCAGCAAGTGTGTCAACGATGACTTCCAGAGAACCATGGCTCCAAGCTAGCACGACGTTGTCGAGCTGAATGTGTCAATTGCAGCATGTAGAGAAGCACAGCTACAAACTTGCACGACCTTCCGAAGCACATCAGCTGTTCGAGCAGCGTCCTCCTAGGGCTGATCGTCAAAACAAAATTCAGGATCGCTAATCAATCGTAGACGCCTGGTGTGCATTTCTAAAAGCAGGTTATTACAGACCGAGTCTATCAGGCAAGCTTTTAAGGCTATTGCTGTTCTCCGTCAGTACTGAGTTTCTGGGGAACGTGATTCAGGCCCAATCAATCAGCTATCGTTTTTATGCTACAGACAAGAAACTGTATTTGTTTATTAGACGATTGGAATCTGCTGTAACGACTGATAAACTGGACATTGACCTTGCGGATATTCTGTCCTGGATTACTTACAATTTTCTTAAAAAGAAATAACGATAAACCCGAACTCCAACTCATAAGACAGACCAAGTGTGCATCTGCACTAGGAGACACTGAATTCTTAATTGGTTGACACTGTTGTGCGACCATCACCATATGCTTGAAGTATAGGCGTCCTCTTTGATGTGTACTAAAATCTTATAACTTGCGTTAGGTAAACTCCTTCCAGAGTTGGCCATCGCGTTTTATTCCTCCCCGCACTAGAGAGCGGCCTCGGGCGACTACTAGTGTGGTGTTAACCCTTACCTGATGTCTCCACCTTACCTTTGGGTATTCCGCTGCTATCTTCGCTGTGACTATTTATGAGCTGACCTCGGATAGGCTACACAAAACAGGACCTACTTAGCATGAGGTGGGATGTCGCCATTAGTCGATACCTACAGGCGGGCCTCCTTCGGCAGGTCAGTGAGAACCTTCCTGCATCCTGCATTCGCCCTATCAACAGTTCTGCTATCAAACGAACGACCCGTAAGTTAGCCCACTTGCAGTGGCCCAGCACGTAGGAAACGTCGACCAGCGCCATTACTAAAGCCCAATTCAAATTTGAACGGGTCGCGTCTGCCAGGTCGGCAAGCACCGACGTGAATGCAAGCCACTTCATCGCCGTCGCCCAGCCTCTTAGATTCCGCCGACTAAATGTCCGCTTCCTAAAAACTAAGAGGTTACTTATCCGCAATCAGGTGGTCCAGGAGAAGCTGGATGCATTTCTGCTTACCGAAACTTGGACGATGCCTCGTTCCAGTAGCTGTATTTCTGAGACCACCCAACCCAGGTTCTCATTCTATCAGTCCATGCGTTCTGACAAGGTTGGTGGCGGGGTTGCAATTGTTGTTCACGAATCGCTTGGTTATAAGATGTGCAGTTTCTCGAACGGGCCATCGTTTGAATCGGTTGCAATCAGATCTTCATCAAAGACAATGCCTCTCACCGTTGTGATATACCGGCCTCCTTCTGGCTGTCTAAACTGGTTTATAGAGGAGTTTCCAGAGTTTCTCTCAAACATATTTGTGTGTGACAGGCCGTTACTGATTGTGGGAGACTTCGATATTCACTTTCACATCCCTATCAAAAGCCAGTTCCTCTCATTTCTTGACTGTCTGGAGAATCTTGGTTTGGTCCATGACGTTAATTATACCACCTACGTCACAGTGGCCATATTCTAGATCTCGTAGTCACTAAGGATGTCCTCCCCACTGACCTTGCGGTGTGCCTACTGACCCTCTGAGATCATAGTTCGGTCTCGTTTACTGTTCTTGCTTCCCCGGTGCGAACAGGGTAATGTCAAATTTGTCAAGCGACTTAACTTACAAAGCATTGACATTAACAAGCTTTCGAAATCTGTTTTTGGTGCAGGTCTTCTTGATCTGCATTCAGACTCGACCGGCAGCCTCGACACCCTAACTGATGCAATGGACATGACACTTGGGAGTGCTCTTCACAAGCATGCTCCCGTTCATTCTATCTGTGTACAAAGTCGAGAAATTCCTTTTATTTCACAAAAACTCCTAAAGATACGCAGAGTAAAGCGCAGGCTTGAATGTCGTTTCGAGAAATCGGGGTCGGATGCAGATCTAGGAAATTTCAAGGACTTCCTTCGAGTTTACACCCGGAAGCTTACAAAAGCCAGGGCTTCCTTTTTAATCCGAAAGCTGACTTCCGGCCAGTCGGACCCTGAATACATTTGTAAGACAGTAAACCATTTAATGGCCAACGCTGAGTGGTCTGACTCCCCAGATATTAAGAGCTCAGCCAAAAGGTTTTCAACCTTCTTTACTAAAACATTGTGCACATTCGTGCCTCTATAAAGCCATCTCCGGCAAAAGCAACCGCTGTATCACAACCTGTGACCTTGCTTAAAAGGTTTTCCAAGGTTTCTGCGTGCGATGTGGCTAACTTAATAAGGTCTAGCAAAAATAGCTCGTCCCCTGAAGACCCTTTACCATCATCTCAGCGGTTTTCACTTACAGACCAACTTAGCACTGCTACAACCGAGACTGTAAATGCTTCCTTGGGAAAAGGGGTCGTCCCCAGGTCCTTCAAATCGGCAATCGTTAGACTAATACTTGAAAAGCCTGGATTAGATACAGAGGTCCTTGCAAACTGTCGCCCAGTTTCCCTTCTTCATTTCCTGTCAAAGATTCTTGAAATTATTTTGCTAAGCAGCTGGTAGAGTTCATAGTGAAAAGAATGAAATATCCGAAACATTTCAATCATAGTTCGAGAGGCAGCACTCCAGTGAAACTGCTCTCCTCCATGTTAAAAAAGATATTCTACATGGCAACGACGACAGGAATGTCACTGCCTTAGCTCTGCTAGATCTATCTGCTGCCTTCGCCCCCATTAATCACGTTCTATTTGAATGAATGATAACAACTATTGGTCGGGCAGACGAAGCACTGGCGTGGTTTAAATCGTACTTGTCTGATCGAATTCAATCTGTGTCTTGTGGGTTCAGGTCTTATATACGAGACGGGGCACCCGCGAAGTCGCTCAAGGGTCTATGCTCGGTCGCTCGCTGTTCTCATTTATACTCAACCTCTGGGAAAAGTGATTAAGGCCCATGGAATAGGATATCACTTTTTCGCTGACAATACTCGGTTGTATTTGTCATTCAAACCGTCGGAATCTGCTGCAGCAACTGAAAAACCGAATGCTTGCATTGCCGACATTTGATCCAGGATGTCGGAAAACTTCCTGAAATTAAATGACGGTAAGACCGGACTGCCGCTCATAGGACTGGATTATAATGCTTTCCTCTTCTAAAAGGTAATGCTGTTGTGCGACTATCACGACGCGCTCGAAATTCAGGTGTCATTTTCGACAGCTGCCTAAATTTTAAAAGCTTCATTCAGAAGACTGCTTCTGCAGCTAGCCATCCTGTCCGGTCCATATCAAAGATTAGGAGCTATCTTCCACAGTGGCTTGCAAGCAATTTAGCTAGCTCCTTAGTTCTGTCTCCGCTTGATTATTGTAAATCCCTTTTGGCTGGGCTACCAAAAAAAGCGATTGCGCCACTGCAGCTGACTGTGAATATGGCTGCAAGGCTAGTCTTCAAGTCCCAGAGGTTTGAGCACGTGTCTCTTTTGCTAAAGGAGCTAGGATGGATGCCGTTTGAGCAACGGATACAGAGCAACGTTCTTATGCTGACTCACAAGGCCCGCCACGGCTTGGCTCCTTCGCAACTAGCTGAACTGCGGCATCAGCTCAAGTGAACTGCTGCATCAGTTTCAGCCTGTACGTGCCCTCAGGTCCTGTGTGAACAATAAGTTAGCTATCCCATTCCTCTACTTACAGACCGTTGGCGATAGAAGCTTCAGCTCCGCAGGTCGTAGACTGTGGAACTCGCTTCCACAAATCGTTCGCAACGATCACTACTCTCCTGGTGCCAATTACGGCTCGTCAATTCTAGCGGTCCTGAGCTGCTACGTCTATGCTACTCACTACATCAACTGCTCTCCTGACTCTGCTATGCTTCCCACTTTCTCTTTGTTTCGTGAAACGAAGTCTGTTGGCTAGCGAATGCGTACCGAAAGCTGCTTAGGCTGCGAGTGCGCTATACAAAACTCTTCTCTATAATAGCCAAATAGTCTTTACGACTCTGTGGAGTTACAGACGAAGATAAATACATACATCCTCATCTAATATGTTATTTGATTGCCGTCGCTCACTGCACAAAACACCAGCCGACGTGGAACACCACCAGTTCATTCCACTTCCACACGGAGCAGGGCGAAGCACGGCTCTCCTCGCCCCTCACGCCCACTAGAGTCCTCTGACTCCCTTGTCAAATCGACCAATAAAAGCACGTCCCGGCTGCTTACCACATCGAGTGTCTCGGCCCATTCGTATAACGATCAGGGGCAGTGTCATCAATTAAATAAAATCACATGCCCGCCTGATCTGGAGATCAATTACCGACTTAGCCAGAGCAGGAAGCAGCTGTTCTTGTCCACTGCTTAGACAACGAGAAGGCTAAACATTAACCACATAGTCCTCATAGCTCACCGGCCGTCTCAGGCCACACCTTGGCCGTAGCTGTCTGCCGGGCTCGTCGTCTCTGGACATACTACCAGGGCCAGCATCGAAGTGTTCGTCAAGGATTTCATTGGCGTTTGGTACTGGTCTGATGTTCGTTAGTTGGTGGCGGATTTCATCAATTTCAATGCCAACTCCTTCCGCCGGTGCAGCAATTGTCCCATGAGGCCATTACGTGGTGCAACGGGCTCCAGGGCTTTTAAGAAAACCCGCTGACCCTGAATCAAGTCATTTCCACCACGCCTCCCAGCTGTCGCACAGCATCCAAGCCAAGGAGCATATCATACCCCGTATGATCTCGGATACGAGGCAGTCCAGCTCTATTGCGATGCCTTGCACAGAGCAAGTCATGCGGCACGCCGACCGGCACCGAATGACTGCTCCATTGAACGTAATTGCTGGCTCGTTAACCGGATAAGACTGCGCCAAGGTGGCATGCAGTACCGAAGATTTAGTCACAATCGACCGAGAGCAGCCAGTATCAAAGCGCGTCTTCATAATACGACAACCGTTGAGAACATTTATTGTTGGCAGTCGAATTGACAAGCAGGGGAATGCGCTGGCGCTATAACATGAGCTTACCCTTACTCGTTTTTTGGCTGTGAATCAGTGCAACGCTCCGGACATATCGCTGCTAATTCGGTGCTAGTCGTCGCCGCATACAAAACACAGCATTCGCTGCCTTTGCAAGGAACGGCAGTCACGACTTATGTGCCCTTCAATTTCGCAGAAGAAACAAAAACGCTTCCGTGGAGTCGGGCGAGAGCCTCTAGCTCCTAGTGCCTCAGCAGCGGCCGTGTAGCTCGGCTCCTGACAACTCATAAGCGCTTGAGCCTTCTTAACAACCTCAGAAATCGCCAACTTGTCGAGCGAACACGCCGCGCGTAGCTGCTTTCGGATGTCCTCTGGAAGCCCGGTGACAAAAGCGCATTTTAACAAATCATCCTTCACCGACGCACTCACCAATCCGGCCAGCCGGGCCAAAATCGATGCGTAAACATCCACTGGCTTCCCAGCTTGGAGATGCCGTGTCGTGAGCTTCTCATAAGCTTTAAATTTATCCGTCGAAAATGCAGCAAGAAGAGCCACTCTTACGATGGTATAGTCTTAGTTCGCCTCTCCGTCGATGCTTTGGTACACGGCGAACGCTCCGCCGGTTAGAAAAAGGGGCAGGAATATGTGGCGGTCGGCAGCGACAATACCTTGAATCTCTGCCACCAGATCAAAGTTTTCAACCCAGCCCGCAAAGTCTCCGCTGCCGTCGAATTGGGTGACGATGTGGCTGAACTTGACGTTCTCCATTACTGCCGAAGTAGCTTGTTGTTTGATTGCCGTCGCCACTGTTCAAAACACCAGCCGACTTGCCACACCAACAGTTTATTATACTTACACACGGAGCAGGGTCAAGCACGACTCTCATCGCCCCTCTCGCCCACCGGAGTCCCCCACCCCGACTCCCATGTCAAAAAACCCACGAACAGCACGTTCCGGCTGCTTGCCACATCGCGTGTCACAGCCCACTCGTACAACCATCAGGGGCAGTGTCATCAATTAACTAAAACCACACAATACATGGAATATCTACCGCGTCGGCTTTCTGCAAACTTAATTAGCTCCCTGATACTCTCTTGGAGAGACAACTCCCATTCGGACTTGGCTTGGCTGCCGAAAAAACCATTGCAGCCTCTGCAGCTCGTGACGTGGCTGCGGCTGCCAGGCACGTGAATTGGCATTTGTGGCCAGTCATAAATCCTTAACTGGCCAGGCTGTCTGCGGTCTTCGTTGAAGCAGCTTCGATGGCTACTCTTAAATCGGTGAATACGTAGAAAAATCCGAAGTTTGCATGACACACCTTGGCTTGGCTCCTACATCATATATTATCTATGTATGCATATTAACCTAATGTATTGCTGCTCTCATCTTCCTCACCTCTCGCCCCTCGTTCCGCTTTTGGACAATAAATCACTTGGTCCGTCGCTTTGCTTCAGCACCCACAGCGACACAGGCTTCGGCTCTGCAGACAGAAGACTGTGGAGCACACTTTTGTCATTGTTGCGAAACCACACTTGGCGTCCTGCTATCGACCGTCTCACACCTTTTCGGCCGACCCGAGCTGCTACGTCCGCACTACTGATACCCTTGACTGTTCAGCTGACGCAGCCATGCCTGTCACTTTTTTTTTATACATAAGAGGAAGTCTGTTGGCTAACATATGCAACGGAAAGCAGCTTAGGCTTTTAGTGTGCCGTAGAAGTTTTTCTGTATAGCACCCACATGGCTTTGTGACTTTTCAGAGCTTGAGAAGGAGATGCCAACATTACAATACATTACACTGCGTTCGCTGTGTTGCCGTTCACCCATGCAGGTGCTTGCAGTCTGTCGGAACTCTAGGATGCATCTACCTCAACTGTCCTCATGTAATGTAATGTATCTCCTTCTCAATGAAATGTAATGTATCTCCTTCTCAATGTAATGTAATGTATCTCCTCATGTAATGTAATGTATCTCCTTCTGTAACTCCACAAAGTCATAAAGACCATGTGGGTGTTACGCAGGAGAGTTTTGTATAGCCCACTCACAGCCTAAGCGGCTTTCCGTATGCATTCCGTAGCCAACAGACTTCGTATCACGCAACAAAGAGAAAGTGGGAAGCATAGCAGAGTCAGGAGCCCTCATGACTCATGCAACTAACTAAACTGTCCTCATGTATTTATACTATTATTAAGTATTTTTTATTTGCTACTCACTACATCAAATGCTCTCCTGACTCGGCTACACTTCCCAATTTCTCTTTGTTGCGTGAGACGAAGTCTGGTGGCTACCCAATGCGTACCGAAAGCCGCTTAGGCTGTGAGTGCGCTATACAAAACTCTCCTGCGTAACACCCACGTGGTCTTTATGACTTTGTGGAGTTACAGACGGAGATACATTGCATTGACTTCCCACTTACAGACTGCTCGTGCCATGCTTTAACTGCATGTATTTAGAAATGAGGCTACCAGCGTTTGCTCGAAACAAGCACCATTTCTAGCTATGCATGCCGTACAGGCTTCGCCTACCTGACATGTATATAATGAATAAAGGGCGAGCGGCTGACCTAGAGATGATTGTAGAAGAAACGTGAGAAGTCGACTATGACTGTGAGCAAACAATGGTCAGTTCTTATTATTAAGATCTCGTATAATGGGACTGGCTCAGACGCATAACGCCACACTAATTAAGATATCAATTCAAATAAATTAATAATGAATCCAACTACATTTAGGAGCAGAAGAAGCAAATTATATTATGAAATACCTTCCTACGTAAAAAATACCTCTAAAATGGCGTTTATTCGACGATTTTGAACCTCTCTAAAAGGGCAAACTACAAGGGTTTGCGTTGCATTTGCGAGGCTTCGCAATATTTTCTAGTAGCTAGGTTGGATTGCTTTTCTATGACACTAAACTTAAAGATGGTCTAGTAGCTAAAGAGTGCTGAAAGATGGGGCATGCAATCACTGAGATTTCTTTAATCACAGTAGCAAAAATCTTGGACTCCGGCTACAGCAAGATTCTTGAATTGCTAAAGTACATATGATTTCCATGACCTTGTGAGCTGCTGTACTTATAATCAGTTGCCACTCAATACGATGGAACCATTTGAGTGATGTGGCCAAACGATTGGAGAATGACAGGGCTTAAAAAGGTAGCCAGACCAGAATTGCTCCTTCGACAAGTAAGACTAGGATCAACTTACTGCAGGGTTTCAGCGAGCTTCACGCACTAAAAAATGCATTATAGAAACCACTGGCTACCTAATCTTTCGCCAGCTGTTAGGCTAATCCCTCGAGGTAAGACACGCCCGAACGTAAATCCGTTTGTTGTGGCAGACGAAGGGCACTTCCCTTCCGCTGCTTGGGCTAAGTGGATGCACCCTCTCTGCCTGTCGTCCGGTCCGATCGGACCTCTGTCTGTCTGTCTGTCTGTCTGTCTGGCTGTCTGTCTGTCTGTCTGTCTCTCTCTCTCTCTCTCTCCTACGGGCTGAATAAATATTCATAACCTGACTATCTGCTAATCTAACATCGACCCAAATACGCACCAGTAGCATTAGCAAAGTTAGCATGTCTCCTGGACTGTTTATCGCAACAATTTATTTTCAAAAAAGCCTAAGTTTAGCTTTTTTTTGCAACAAGCAGCTGGCACGCACAAGACATTGGCTGACAACAATAAAGACGTGTTGACGCTGGGAGAGCTATTTCAAAGAGGTGCACTAATCAACTTTATTTCATCAACTGATTTCAGAAGACGGTAAAGTTCGGCCGGGGTTGAGTAGATAGTGTGAGGATGTTCCGTTGTAGCTATTACCAGAAACCCATCAAATGAAAGCCATATCGTAGCACCTTAAATACTAAGAAATATTAAGAAAATAACGTGGCAACAGGAGAAGATTCCTAAGCCGAAGAAACAAGTCGATAGAGAATTGCTTGGAAAAGGGCTCTATCACTGCTATCCTTCACTAACTGTTTGGTCACGGCTAAACAGGAATACTAATCTGAATCCCACCTCATCGAAAACATTTTTAGAGTGCTTTTCAACGAAGTAAAAATCGGATATTCATATCACCGACAGGAAAATTTTGTTTGAGGTTTCTTGTAAATACTTGCCAAAAATAGCTCCGGAATCACACCGTCCATGCCAACCCGGATACGCGAAAAAGATATCAATCGTAATGAAACTAATCTCTTTAATCCAAAGTATCGTAGTTATCTGCCACCATGGCCGCACGAAGATTGAATTTAATTCTTCAATTCCACAATGCAACACATTACGATTTACCAAACAGCGGAGCTAACTAGTTAGACTTCAAGTTTGGCCAAACACTTAAAAAGATGATGGCACCTGGATGTGGTTCGGGTTCATTTATTTTATCAACAATAATACTACAAGACCCAGTTATCTTAGATAAAAGAATGCTGATTAGAATTTCATTCTACTGCCATCTGGAAAAACTGTGTACGCATTAGTCAGGGTTAGTATGTGGTTCTGTTTTGTAGCGTGATTTAAAGGTCACTGCGATCGAGTTGGCTGGAGTTTTAAAGGACCTTTAAATTCACATCTAGGTAATAAGCTCTATTGCTAGGATGCGGCTTTATCAAGCTGGGCGGCTGGTTTGGCCGTTGAAGAGCTAGAATTGTTCTTATCGAGGACGGGATTATGCTTCGGGTTTCTTGATCGACAGTGTCTGCACGGTACAGCTTGGCTCTCCGAAGACAGACATATAAAATCTATCTGTCAGTAATTCCACCAGCTGTAATGACTAACTTTGCTGAAGAGTTTTAAATAGCTGAATCGAAGCCTATTCTGCTCTACGTGAGTATCTTGTAACCAACAGTCGCCATCTTAAAAAACTTAGAGAAACTGAGAAAGATGGCACAGTCAACAGGACAGCCGTGGAAATATAGAAGGCGGTATTTGAAGCGATGGTTGGCTGGAAACGGCATACCACATTATAATGATTATAATAATAATGCCCTTGTTAAAGCGTCCTCAGATAACTCAAACTCTTTCCAAGAGCTTTATGTTTGCTGCAAAGAGAAACATGATTGAATGGTGAGTAGTATTGTGCTTGATAAACAAAAAGAATAACATGGCTAGGGGTGACATGCACCGGCTTAAGATGCGAGTGTGGTTAATTGCAGCATGCGAAGTGTCGGCACGCATTATTTAAATGTGAAGCGCCTAGAAAGAGATTGATTTCTCTGGAGGCACTTTATCAAGTGCATTATTATTGTTATTATAAGCACGTGAAGGACGAATCACAGGGGCCCACTATATGCTACCCTAAGTGGGTGTTTTTAAGTTCTTTTTAAATGTGGTCTAGTCAGGGGATGTTCTGACGCAAGTCGGGAGTGAGTTCCTGGCTTTGGGAGCATACGAATTAAATTCAAGGTCTCCAAAGAATTTGAAGTTTGTACTAGGTGATGCAAACTGTTGGATTCCATGAAAGCGGTGGTACGATGCTTGGCCTGCTAGGGGAGTAGATCTGAGAGATAAGCTGGAGCCAAAGAATGAAGTGACCTAAAAGTGAGCGACGAAACCTTGAAGTCGATCCGTTGCTTGATTGGTAGCCATTGCGGGTCGGCGAGATGTGTTGTGATATGGCAACGGCAGCGCTCACGACAGACAAGCCTAGCTGCTGAGTTTTGCTCAAGCTATGATAGCCTGATTGCTCATGACAGTAGGCCAGCAAGCAGTGAGTTACGGAAGTCAACACGGAACGTCACGAATGCATGGACCAACTTAGACGTGGTATCCTTATCTAAACAAGCCCGAATTTTAGCAATACTATGTAGCTAAAAGTAGGCAGACTTGATTGTGGAGCTTATATGGTCGTCTAACGAGAGGTCACTTTGGAAAATGACAAAGAGATTTCGACCTGATTCCACTAGAGATGTGCATGCAAAGCCACGCTTAAGCGTCAGCCTTTCCAATCTCTGAATCACACTGGGTTTGCCCATAACTAGTAAGTTAGTTTTATCGTCCATTAGTTTTAGAAAATTTGCTGCCATCCATGTGCAGATGTCATCAATACATGCAGCATGTGAGTTGAGAGAATTTGAGGTGCTCGAAGGCTGGGAGGGATCAAAGCTAAGGCACAACTGAGTGTCATCCGCATACAAGTGAAAGCCCAAATTTTGCGTGGCAATCACATGAGCAAGAGAGAGAGAGAGAGAGAGAGAGTATAAACCATGAAAAGAACAGGACCTAGCACGGAGACCTGAGGTACCCCATATTGCAGAGGTAACTCGGATGATCTTTGCCTTACCACGTCAATACTCCGGTGTCTCCCACTGAGATAGGATTTGAACCATTGCAGAGCAGTGCCAGTGATGCCCAGGCGTGATGAGAGGCACTCTAAAAGAACGCGGTGATCGATAGTATCAAAAGCTGCAAAAAGATCGAGAAAAACAAGTAGAGACACTCTACCTATGTCTGCATTCCTAATTAGGTCGTGGCACACCGTAAGCAATGCTATTTCTGTTGAGTGATTAACTTTAAAGCCAGACTGGAACTTACTAGCAAGGTTGGAAGTTTCAATATATGAGCTCAGCTGGTCCGCCACGACCCGTTTCAGTGTCTTTGATGAGAATGGTAGAAGAGAGACTAGGCGGTAGTTGCTCAAGTTCTCTTTGTCTCGTGTCGCTTCCTTGAGAAGTAGCCTGACTAGAGCTTTTTTGAAAAAGTATGTCACATGATCTTGGGGTAATGATGCATTAAGGATTTTAGTTTGGTATGGTAGCATCAGATCAATGCAACGTAAGAGCAGGAGTGATAGTAGGGTCCGAAGGACTTGTTTTTCTTCTTTGATTGGGATATGAACTTTAGGACGAGATCACTAGTGACCTGCTTAAATATAGACATTGAGGTGCAGCCATGAATCGGGGAACAGCATTCTTGGGGGGTGTTTTCATCGCAGCGATGGACTCCCTAATCTTGTCTATCGTCGGCACATTCTGATTATGGGCGGCATAGAGCATGCTGCATAAAAAACTATAATTCAATTGAATAGCACCGTAAGAGAATTCAATATCTATTCAGGTGTTTCACATACGCCACGGGGCTCGAGCCCACGAGCATAACAACTTCGGAACTGAGTTTTGCATTTTAAGAACTCTAAAGCAGACCTTATGTTGCCAATAACCATGAAGAAAATGTGTAGCCAAGGCTAATTTGCTGTCCGTGGATTATTTTAGTGCACGAGGAAGAAGCAACTTGTGCGGCAACAGGTCTTTTGGATGCGAAAAAGAATAGCAAATGCTAAAACGCAAGCAAAATCGAGAGAGTTGCAAAAAACCGCTTGCATTTGTTCCCTCTCACTCTCGGCAGAGCTTTCAACTCAAAATGTCTAAAGTTCGGAAACCCTACTTATTAGAGCGAGAAAGTCCGTCCGTACTTCAGTCACGAGGCGCTCCATGACGCGGCAAGACGGCGACTAGTACTTTTGGGAGTGACTTGCAATAGACGTGCAATTTTTCTAGACTCAGAAATGCGAGTCCATAGGCAGTGAGCTCTAGTATATATAAATATATGTATACAGTATATATATTTTAGATGCAGGTAGCTCAAATATATTCCGTATTTTACCACGTGTAAGCCCCTACTTCAAAAATGTTTCATCAGATAACAGAGAGGGAACTTCGACATTGGAGGTTCTTTTCCGCGTTAATATTGCTCTAATCAACATATTTACTTTTAATTCATTCCAAGCCTTTGAATGTGAATGCATTTCCGGTATTTAAATGCATTAATAGCATTTCAACTGCTATGGACGGAATGGAAGATGATGCAGTCTACGAAGAGAGTAACGACAATTATAATAACGGAGTTTATGCCAACTTCTAAGCCGGTGATCTGAAGGAGAAAGATTGAGAGGGTAAAGTCACCATCTTTCATGGAGGAGATAGTGATTTTAAGGCGAGTGATTATTATGAGTCTTGATATCGTTCTTTTATTCACTTATGAATATAGTTTTTCCAAAAAAATATTTCAAAAATTTGGTGTTATTTATAGATGTAATGTAGAATTTAATGTATCTCCGTCTGTAACTCCACAAAGTCATAAAGACCACGTGGGTGTTACGCAGGAGAGTTTTGTATAGCGGAATCATAGCCTAAGCGGCTTTCGGTACGCATTCGTTAGCCAACAGACTTCGTCTCACGCAACAAAGAGAAAGTGGGAAGCATAGCAGAGTCGGGAGAGCAGTTGAGGTAGTGAGTGGCATGGAATTAGCAGCTCAAAACCACTGAAAAAGATGAACCATAGTCGGCAGGAGGAGAGTAGTTGTCGTTGCGTGAGAATTGTGGAAGCGAGTTCCACAGTCTAGGACCTGCAGAGCTAAAGCTTCTGTCGCCAACGGTCTTTAAGCGGAGGAGTGGGACAGCTAATTTATTGTCCACACAGGACCTGAGGGCGCGAACAGGCTAAAACTGATGCAGCAGTTCAGCTAGGCACGAAGGAGCCAAGCCGTGGCGGACCTTCTGGGTCAACCTAAGAACCTTGTTCTGAATCCGTTGGTCAACTGGCATCCATCTTAGCTCTTTTAGCAAAGGAAACACGTGCTCCAACTTCTGGGACTTGAAGACTAGCCTTGCAGCCATATTCAGTCAGCTGCAGTGGCCCAATTGCTTTTTTTGGTAGCCCAGCCAATGCAAATTGCAATAATCAAGCCAAGACGGAACTAAGGAGCTAGTTAAATTTTTCGCAAGCCACTGTGGAAGATAGCTCCCAATCTTGGATAGGGATCGGACGTGATGGCTAGCTTCAGAAGCAGTCTTCTGAATGAAGCTTGTAAAATTGAGGCAGTTGTCGAAAACGGCACCTAAATTGTGAGCAAGTGGTGACGGTCGCACAGCAGCATCACCTATTAGAAGAGCAAAGCCTTTTAATCCAGCCACGCGCTTAGCATGTCCTATGAGCAGTAGTTCCGTTCTATTGTCATTTAATTTCAGGAAGTTTTCCGACATCCAGGATTGAATATCGGCAAGGCAGGCATTCAGTTTCTCAGTTGCTGCAGCAGATTCCGACGGTTTAAATGACAAATACAACTGAGTATCGTCAGCATAAAAGTGATATCCTATCCCATGGGCCTTAATCACTTTTCCCAGAGGTTGTGTATAAATGGAGAACAGCAAGGGACCGAGTACAGACCCTTGAGGGACTCCACAGGTGACCCTTCTCGTGTCTGAGACCTGACCCCCACACGACACGGATTGAACACGATCAGACAAGTATGATTTAAACCACGCCAGTGCTTCGTCTGCCAGACCGATCGTTGTTCTGAATCGTTCAAGCAGAACTTCGTGATCAATGGTGTCGAAGGCAGCAGACAGATCTAGCAGAGCTAAGGCAGTGACATTTCTGTCGTCGTTGCCACTTATAATGTCATTGTTAACACGGAGGAGAGCAGTTTCAGTAGAGTGCTCCTTGTTGAACCCTGATTTAAATGTTTCTGACATTCCATTATTTTCAATATGTTCAACTAGCTGCTTAGCAACACAGCTAGCCATCACGTCCGACCCCTATCCAAGATCATATCGGCATATCATATCGGCAAGGCAGGCATTCAGTTTCTCAGTTGCTGCAGCAGATTCCGACGGTTTGAGTGACAAATACAACTGAGTATCGTCAGCATAGAAGTGATATCCTATTCCATGGGCTTTAGTCACTTTTCCCAGATGCTGTGTATGAATGGAGAACAGCAAGAGAAAAAGTACAGATCCTTGAGGGACTCCACAGGTAACCCTTCTGGTATGTGAGACCTGACCCCACACACGATACCCATTGAACATGATCAGACAAGTACGATTTAAACCACGCCTGTGCCTCGTCTGCCAGACCGATCGTCGTTCTCAATCATCCAAGCAGAACATTGTGACGGGGTATACATTGAAAAATACGGTGTATATATATATATATATATATATATATATATGTGTGTGTGTGTGTGTGTGTGTGTGTGTGTGTGTGTGTGTGTGTGTGTGTGTGTGTGTGTGTGTGTGTGTGTGTGTGTGTGTGTGTGCGTGTGTGTGTGTGTGTGTCTGTGTGTGTGTGTGTGTGTGTGTGTGTGTGTGTGTGTGTGTGTGTGTTTATTCGTATTTATCTGTGTGTCTGTGTGTATGCTTGTGTCTGTGTGGGGCTTATGTTACGTATATCTCTCACCCCAGCTGAAGCTCAGCTCCCTAATGCCAGTCAGAAATCCGTTACATCAAGGCCTTGTAAATCTATTAGCCTGTCATAGAGTACGTCGATGAACATAGCAGCGGTCCCCATCAAACTATAAACCACAACAAGCTATTGCGGGCCTAATGAATCAGGGTGAGAATCTTGCTCTCCATGCTATCCAGCGAATCGGGAGCCATCGCAGCTACTTCGGCACTGGAGTCAGGCTACCCAGGCCAAGCTTTTGCATTTGTTAGCCTACTTTCCCTTCGAATGCTTTCTAGCCGCCAGCACGATGCAATGTTCACTACTAAAAATGCCAACAAACCTGTTTGAATCGAAGAAAATAAATGCAGTGAGGTATCTTGCGATTACCGTATTGTTTTCCCGTTCGCTAGTTCCCCATTAGTTTTCATCTGCCAGCAAGCTACGGTTTTTCAAATGAGAGACGCAGAAATTGCTTTTCTTGAGCCATCTGCCAGCCGCTAAATCTCCCGAACTTCCCGACCACAACCTCCACCGTGAATGTGGACTAGCTGTCTTTCATTGATGAATCCACTAAACTAAGTTACATGCTGACCCTGTGCATGTCACCCCTAACCATGTTATTCATTTTATTTGTTTTTCAAGCATGGTTTTACTTACCATTCAATTGCATTTCCCTTTGCAGCAAATGTAAAGCGTCTAGAAAGAGATTAAGTTCTCTGAGGGCGCTTTATCAAGTACATTATTGTTAATACTATTATTATATTATCAAGTTCACAGACAAAGCCTCGTTCATTTGAGCTTAATCGTGCGTGTAACACCGTTAGTGTAACTTTATGGCATTATCACCTTGATCCATTGAGACACTCGTCCAACTTTCAAATGCATTCAAAAAACGCCTGCAGCTCAAAATGCGAATTCTTCCAGTGAGAAGAACACCTTCCACGAGCTAAATGCATTTCAGTAATGAAATGCAACATACCTCCGACTGTAACTATCTCAGTCTGTAACTGCTTATAGCCACAAAAAAAATATGTGGGTATTAGGCTGGAGAGTTGTGTATAGGACACTCACAGCCTAAGCGGCTTTCGGTACATACTCGGTAGCAAACAGACTGCACCTCATCCAATAAAGAGAACATGGGTAGCATAGCAGAGTTACTAGAGCAGTTGAGGTGTGAGTAACGTAGAATTATCAGTTCAGGATGGCCGGAAAGGATGTGCCATAGTCGGCAGCAGGAGTTTCGTAAGAATCCTGGAAGCGATATCCCCAGTCTATGGCCTGAAGAGCTAAAGCTTATGTTGCAGGCGGTCTTTAAGCTGAAGAATAGAACAGCTAATTTATTTTCCATGCTGAACCTGAGGGCACGATGAGGCTACAACTGGTGCAAAAGTTCAGCTGGGTATGGAGGAGCGCAGTAGTGGCGGGCTTTGTGGGTCAGCTTAAGAACTTTGCTCTGTATCCGTCGATCAACCGGCAGCCATCCTGGCTCTTTTAGCTAAGGACACTCACTGTCAAACCTCTGAGATTTGCAATCTAGCCTTGCATCCATATTCATAGCCATATGCAGTAGCCTAGTTGCTTTTTTTGGTAACCCAGCCAAAATGGGATGGCAATAATCCATCAGAAAAAGAACTGAGGAGCTAGTTAAATTTTTGAAAGCCACTGTGGAAGACGGCTCCTAATCTTAGATATGAGCAAGACGTGATGGCTAGCTGAAGAAGTAGTCTTCTGAATGAAGCTCTTACAATTTAGGCTGCGTATGAACACGACAAAGACATCCAAATTTTGTAGCCTGGAGATGGTCGCCCAACAGCATCACCAAATAAAAGAGCAAAGCCATCTAATCCAGCCACACGCTTAGAGTGTCCTATGAGCAGCACTTCAGTTTTGTCATCGTTCAGTTTAAGGAAATTTTCGGAAATCCAGGATCAACTGTCGTCATGGCGAGCATTGAGCTTATCAGCTGCTGCAGCAGATTACGACAATTTCGATGACAAATGCAGCTGAGTCAGCATAAAAGTGATATCCTAGCCCGTGGGCCTTAATCACTTTCCCGGAGGTAGAGTATAAATGGAGAACAGCAAGGGACCGAGGAAGGGCCCTTGAGGGACTCCATAGGTGACTGGTTTGATGGATGAGACCTAACCCCCGCACGACACGACTTGAACACGATTGGACGAGTGCGATTTCAACCACGCCAGTTCATCATCTGCCAGACTGATCCTTGTTTTCACTCGTTCAACTAGGACGTCACGATCAATCATGCCATAGGCAGCTGATATATCTAGCAGTGCTAGAGCACGTGACATTACCATAACTTTTGCTGCCTAGGATGTCATTAGTAACACAGAGGAGAGCAGTTTCAGTGAAGTGCTGCCGCTTGAACCCCGATTGAAATTTGTCTGACATTTCGTTCTTTTAAAAATGTGCTACCAGCTAGTGATTAACAATTTTTTCAAGAATCTTTCAAAAAGGGAGAAGGAAAACTATGCGATAGTTTTCAAGAACCTCTTTATCTAAATCAGGCCTTTTAAGTATCGGTCCAACGATTTCCGATTTGACGGACTTGGGTACGACCGCTTTTTTCCCTGAACCATATAAAAACTCGGTTATGGCTGGCCTAAAAAAGCGGCATAGTCTTAGTCTTGCTACCTTTGTGTTGCTGCCTTTGTCTGACAACGAATACTGCTTCCTGGAACAGGAAAATAATTGTTTGGCCCGATTACGACATTTAATAGCATGAATTGTTCCCAGACAAAGGTTTATAAACGGCAATCAGGTCTATCCAAGGTGAGGGAAACAGCTCATATCCATGACAACGCTTTATTGCTGTCCGTAACAAGCTTGGTAACATGAAATTTGGTTGATAGATCTGGAACATTTTTTCCACGATATGCAATCAAATCCATAATTTAACAATGTCTATTTTTGGAAGAGTACTTGTGATTCAGTTGGATAATGCAGAGATAATGCCGGACCATTGGAAGCCTTTGCGTATGTACCTACTTTCACTACGCCTGCTGTTTGAGCATGACACCCCCATAGATTTGGTAATTCTTTCTATGCAGCATCTGTAAAGTGCCTTGAGGGAGATTCATTACTCTGATAGCACTATGCAAATGAATTTTATTATTATTATTATGCGTTCAAACTTCATTTATTTCAATTTTGTGAACATACATCACCTTCTGTGGCTCTGGAGAGCGACTTTTTCAGATCTCACCTGGCCAGGACAGCCTGATTACTTCAACAGCACTTCCGAAAGACCAGACTTCCATCGTTAGCTATTTAAACTGTGCAAATGTTACTTAGTGAGGCTAACACGCAAATCTTGATACATTTTCTTATAAATGGCTGTTTTTTGTGAGGTTTATGGAGAACGCTATCCGTATCGTCATCCGGTCGTAAAGAACATCATGCCAATGATTCAAGAAGTTTTTAGAAATGTTTCCATAACTTCCCCTGGGCAAGAGCTAAACATATATCCATGGCTCAGATTTACTGGCTTATTTTCTGAGGGAATGAAAAATCTGAAAAGACTTGAGTATCTTCGAGATACCATTCTTAAAAAGAAAATCAAGCGAGAACGTATGAGTTTGAAACCATTTTTAGTACTAAGAATTAGGTGTCTTTTCAATTGATATATTCAATTCAGTTATATATATATATATATATATATATATGCGCAAATTTTTTTTTTATCTTCAAAGCATCCTTTGACCCATCAAGCCCTTATGGCATGGTTGACGATCTACTCTCCAGGAGCCATTAAAGAGCTGGAGTGAAATCTCTAATATCTTGGACTGAAGAACAAATTGTTTCCTAGTTACTCGATGTGTTTTCTGCCGGTAAGCGTCTCTCTCTCTCTCTCTTTCTCTCTCTCTCTCTCTCTCTCTCTCTCTCTCTCTCCCTCTCTCTACCTCTGTCCCTATCTTTCTCTATATCTCTCCCGATCTTTCTCTCTCCCTCTCTCTTTCTCTCCCTCTCTCTCTCTCTCTCTCTCTCTCTCGCTCTCTCTCTCTCTCTCTCTCTCTTTCTCTCTCTACCTCTGCCCTATATTTCTATATATCTATCTCTCTCCCTATCTTTCTCTCTCTCGCTCTTTCTCTCTCTCTCTCTCTCTCTCTCGCTCTACCTCTGTCTCTCTCTCTCTCTCTCTCTCTCTCTCTCTCTCTCTCTCTCTCTCTCTCTCTCTCTCGCTCTACCTCTGTCCCTATCTTTCTCTATCTCTATTTCTCTCCCTATTTTTCTCTCTCCCCTCTCTCTTTCTCTTTCTCTCTCTCTCTCTCTCTCTCTCTACCTCTGTCCCTATCTTTCTCTATCTCTCTCTCTCTCCCTATTCCTCTCTCTCTCTCTTCTCTCTCCTTTTCTTCTACCTCTTCTCTTCTCTCTCTTTCTCTCTACCTCTGTCCCTATGTCTCCCCATCTCTCTCGCTCTGTCTCTATCTCTATCTCTCTCTCGCTCTTTCTCTCTCTCTCTCTCTCTCTCTCTCTCTCTCTCTCTCTCTCTCTCTCTCTCTCTCTCTCTCTCTCTCCCTCTCTCTTTCTCTCTCTCTCTCTCTCTCTCTCTCTCTCTCTCTCTCTTTCTCTCTCTACCTCTGCCCTATATTTCTATATATCTATCTCTCTCCCTATCTTTCTCTCTCTCGCTCTTTCTCTCTCTCTCTCTCTCTCTCTCGCTCTACCTCTGTCCCTATCTTTCTCTATCTCTATTTCTCTCCCTATTTTTCTCTCTCCCCTCTCTCTTTCTCTTTCTCTCTCTCTCTCTCTCTCTCTCTCTCTACCTCTGTCCCTATCTTTCTCTATCTCTATTTCTCTCCCTATTTTTCTCTCTCCCCTCTCTCTTTCTATTTCTCTCTCTCTCTCTCGCTCTACCTCTGTCCCTATCTTTCTCTATCTCTATCTCTCTCCCTATTTTTCTCTCTCCCCTCTCTCTTTCTCTTTCTCTTTCTCTCTCTTTCTCTCTACCTCTGTCCCTATGTCTCCCCATCTCTCTCGCTCTGTCTCTATCTCTATCTCTCTCTCGCTCTTTCTCTCTCTCTCTCGCTCTCTCTCCCTCTCTTTCTCTCTCTCTCTATCTCACTCTCTTTCTCTTTCTCTCACTCCCGCTCTTCCTCTTTTTCTTAGTAAAGTCCGCACCGAACAATATTTGTTAAAGTTTGCAGTGAATTCCCGCGTGCCACGTTTAAAATATCGGAAACGGTCTTTGGCATCATTCGCTAATTTGCCGCTTACGTTTTCTTCCATGTAACGAGAAACACATCCTGGCAGCTATATAATTTTTTGCAAGAAGTCTGTGTAGTAATTTTATATTTATTCAAGCAAATCCTTCAGCGCACATTAATTAAAATTATTTTCTCGCATAGAATTTCTATAAATCGTATGAATCTCATCTTATCATATCTTTTTTAAAAGCAGTCCATAGGACTTGAGGTCATTTTGAGGCATAGCTTATTGATAGGAGCCAGGAGAGCAGATGGTATATGGCCTAGCCTGGTTGGGAATAGTTCTAATAGTTTGACTGAATCCAGCGAATTAAGAGACCTGCAAGTGAATGGAAAAACCTTACACTTTTGTGAAAGTAAGTTGCTCCGGAAAACATTCACGTTTATGTAAGATGTTGGTCACAATTAGGTGCTGAAGCTGTTGCACAGAATGTTGAAGTTTCTTTCCTTAGCCCTGGGTTCACCAAAGGATTAGCTGCAGCTATGGCCGCACTATAAGCTACCTCTTTATTTCACCGGAGAGCCTCTGGTAGCGAAAACTTTCAGCCGGGGCTTCAATCCCGGCTCTGAAATCGCGCATGCTGAATTTACGTTACGTTGCCACTCGAATCGTGTAGTAATTGGTATCTGAAACCGTATTTTGGGCTAGCTTGATCTTTGACGAGTCAGTCATGAAGTGGACCCATTATTACGGCTGGACAGGTGCTCTAAAGGCATGAGCCTAACCTAAATATCAGCCAGCAGCTATATCAGACAGCCAAAGAGACTAGATAGTTTACTGCACTTGGTAATTTACACGCAATGAAATTAAGTGCTATTAAGCCTATTAGGCCTTCACCTGCTCTGACACAGAGAGTGAGAAAACGCAGTGTTGGCCAGTAGCGTGATGCCCACTAAGCACGTAGCAACAGAATTTTTCTCATCCACGTAGTCTACCCAGTTTTCAGTACCCACGAATTTCATTACTCCGCCTTTGACCTTTGATAAGCAGATCGCGGTCGTGCATTATAGAACTATATATCGTACGCCGTCAGATCGACATTGGTTTTTAACAGAGACTCCAATGGAGTACTGCGAGAACATCACCGTAATAGACACACTTTGAGAATTACTTACTACTGTTTGGTCTTATTGTGAAGTTAAGGAGCCAGTGCAAGTCTATTTTGCAAATTATGACAGCCCGGAAATGTGACTACATTAGCAGTGTAAGAAAAACGTCCGAAGCGTTTCACTGCCTGACACCAGCCCAACTCCTTTGACCGCCAGCTCGATGGTAAATAGTTTTAAATACAGGTCCGCTTCACTAAAGGTAGCACTTCAGCTAAAATCTGTTCAGCGTATATGGTTCTGCCAGCGTATCTATTGCTAAATCAGCTCGAAATCTAGGTGTCATATTCCAAAGCACCCTCTCGTTAGACGACCATATCAGCACCACAGTCAAATCTGCCTATTTTCAGCTTCATAACATTGCTAAAATTCGGGCTTGTTTAGATAAGGATAGCACGTCCAAGTTGGTTCATGTGTTCGTGACATCCCGTCTCGACTTCTGCAGCTGCCTGCTTACTGGCCTACCAGCATGTGCGATCGGGCGATATCAGCTGGTGCAAAACTCTGCTGCTAGGCTTGTCTGTCGTGAGCGTCGCAGTTGCCAGATTACACCACTTCTCGCCGACCTGCGCTGGCTACCAGTCAAGCTACGGATTGACTTCAAGGTTTTTTGCTCACTTTTAGATCACTTCATTCTTTGGCTCCAGCCTATTTCTCAGATGTACTCCTCCATCAGGCCAAGCGTCGTACCGTCCGTTTTCGTAATCCAACAGTCTACAAATACATCGTACAAACCTGAAATCCTTTGGAGACCGTGCATTTAGTTCGTATGCTCCCAAAGCCTAGAACTCCCTCCCGACATGCGTCATGACATCCCCTGACTTGACCACATTTAAAAGGAACTTAAAAACACACCTATTTAGGACAGCATTTAGTGGGTCCCTGTGATTCGTCCTTCATTTGCTTATGGGCGCTTACACTGCATGCTGCCACTAACCACATCTGCATGCTGACCCTGTGCATGTCATGCCCAACCATGTTATTCATTTTGTTTGTTTGTCAAGCATGATTTTACTCACCATTCAGTTGCATTTCCCTTTGTAGCAAATGTAAAGCGCCTAGAGAGAGATCAAATTCTCCGAGAGCGCTTTATCAAGTGCATTATCATTACTATTTATCTTATTATTTAGGTAGAAGAAGGATTTGGCAGGTCAGAGTTTTTGTATCATAGGTAGCCAAAACGTTATGAATGATAGGAATTGTAATTACCTTTAGGCTGTGCTACCAAAGAAAGCAATTAGGCCACTGCAACTGACTTTGAATATGGTTGGAAGGCTGGTCTTCAAGTCACAGAGGTTTGAGCACGTGCTTTCTTTGCTAATAGAACTAGGATGGATGCCGATTGACCAATGGATTCAGAGCAAAGATCTTACGCTGATCCACAACGCAGGCCTCGGCTTGGCTTTTTCCTACCTAGCTGAACTGTTGCACCAGTTTCTGACTGTTCGTGCCCTCAGGTCCTGTAGGGATAATAAATTAACTGTTCCATTCCTCTGCTCAAAGACCGTTGGCGACAGAAGCTTTAGCTCTGCAGGTCCTAGACTGTGGAACTCGCTTCCACAATTCTTACGCAACGAAAACTACTCTCTTACTGCCGACTATGGCTCATCCTTTTCAGCGGTCCTGAGCTGCTACTTTCTTGCCACTCACTACATCAAATGCTCTCCTGACTCTGCTATGCTTTCCACTTTCTCTTTTTTGCGTGAGACGAAGTCTGTTGGCTACCGAATGCGTACCGAAAGCCGCTTAGGCTGTGAGTGCGCTATACAAAACTCTCCTGCGTAACACCCACATGGTCTTATGACTTTGTGGAGTTCCTGACGGAGATATATTACACTACATTACATTAGATTGGTGCTGTCCTGCATGGCGAGCATGGACAAGAATTAATTACTAAACCTAGACCGGCATTAAAAAGACAAAAGCTCCTCCGGTTACAGCGATACCTGGCTTGTCACACATGCAGAATATCATGCGCATGTAATCAAGCTAGGAACACTGAGAAACTTTTAGTTTACGAGGGTACGTGGAAAGTCGATTACCAAAACCTTGATGTTTAGCAGGAGGAATGGCATGGCACCACCTGGGAAGATTTACCTGTACAGTCCTGAGTGGAAGAGTGGGTGAGTGCGAGAGCTCACTTTCAGCACTGGCAGAGTATTTAGGCCACCTTGCTATGTACATTAGGCCACTGAAGCCACCTGTAGTTTTTTAGAAGCCTCTTTCGCCTTTCTCGCCTCGTCTGGCCATCACTGGCACTGCACTGCAATGTTTTTATTCATTTCAATTTTAGGCCCTGTCTCAGTGGGATACATCAAAGTGTTAGAGAGACAGCAGAATATTTATTTCTATTGAATACTGAAATACTAAAGAATACTGAAGTATATTATTAAAGATCATCCGAGGAACCACTTGAGTACGGGATCCCTGCACTAGAGAGCAACATCAGAAGACGTTCAGCACTGACTGTGTGGACCTTTACCTAACTTCTTCTTAATACCTTCGGGCATTTCACTTATATCTTCGCTGTGACTGGCATTGAGCTGTCCTCGGAAACGCTAATGAAACAGGACTTGCTTATCATGCAGTGTGATGTCTCCATGAGTCAATTCCAACCGGCTGGCCTTCTTCGGCAGCTCGGTAACAACCTGCCTGCATCCTGCGTTCACCCTACCACCTGTTCGTAGCATAGTGGTAATTTTGGAGTTAACAGCTGCTGGTATTTCACCGAGGCATTTTGTGAGGGAACATGAGGCAGCAGCCGGAGAGCACTGGGCGAAGGCCATACGATGGCTCACACCGCCTGGGCAACGCAGGCTCTCGACTGGTTGGGAGGCCGCCAAAATCCGGTGTGAGGCAGCTCAAGCCCCAAATCATTCAGTGACATCTGTGAGGACATCCATCTACCACAAACTGCCACCAGCTGACATGGTTTGGAACGAACAATAGCTCCACAGCGAAAAAAATGCAGGAACTATAAGGGCTGACGAGGGAGTACAGAGTGGGAGGGGATGGCTAGATCCCTTGATGGCTGGAGCCGTCTACAGTGCCGGTCTAGAGTTTGTAGAATGGGCATGGCCGGCGGGGTTGGCAGAATACAGTCCTCGGTGATGGAGCCAGCAGACTCGTCGCTCGGTTGCCCTATCCAGCCCGACAAAAGGTCGTTCGGAGGGCTGTCACACATGTGTAGAGCGTTTGAATAGAGACCAAAAAATACTAGCTGATTCAATAGCCTCTTTTGTATAGCGACACAGGAGTCTTTACGGCTATGCCCACCACTTGCTGCTGCAATAAAGGAATTGCGCACCGGGCGATTTGAACCCACGACCGCGGGACCGAGGCTGTAAAAAGTAAACGCCTTGCGTAGTGTGTCACCACTGTAGACTCTCTTACGGTGCAATACAAAAGGCATGCATATTTCTCGCTTACTCTGCAACTAAAAATTCAATTTTGTGGGAGCATGCACAGTGTCAGTATGCATAAACACATTAAGGACGAAACAGAGGGACCCACTAAATGCTGTCATGAATAAGTGTGTTTTTAGTTTCTTTTTAAATGTGGTCAGGTCAGGGGATGTTCTGACGCAGGTCGGGAGTGAGTTCAAGGCTTTGGGAGCATACGAACTAAATGCAGGGTCTCTAAACGATTTGAGGTTTATACGAGGTTTAGGTAGACTGTTGGATTCCGAAAAGTGGTTGGTACTATGCTTGGCCTGGCGGGGGGGGGGGAGCAGATGTGATAGGTTGGCTGGAGCCAAATAATGAAGGAACCAAAACATTCTTCACTTCTACAAGCACCAGCACCCGTTAAATGAACAATAAATAACGATAATGCATTTGCGTAGCACCCTCCGAGAACCGAATATCTTTCTAGGCACTTTGCATTTGATGGAAAGGAAGTATGATCAAACGATTAGTGGTAGCTTAATGTCAGCAAGTGTGATATGGTTAGAGATGATATACACAAAGTAAGTATGCAAATATGTTTGGTGGCATCACGGTGTCAGCACGAATAAGCAAGCTGCTCATTAGGCAAAGAAAGTGATCTGGAATTTGGTTTAAATCTGCCTTACTCTCTTTTAATTTATATCCTACGACATATTGAGCCGAGCTAAATTTTAATCAAGGTCTCCATGGTTGGTTTGAAAAGTCACCAGCCGCCAAGTACTCACTAGTCATTCATGATACAATGCAAGCGAAGTGTTCACTTCGCTCACTCGTGTCCAACGGAGTCTGAGTTCTATCTGTGAAAGGACAACCTTAAATTTCTATCAAAGCAGTTGAACTCAGTGTCCTGCCGTCTTTGTGCTAAAGCCCGGAACCCCCATTCCGGGAAACCGGAAATTAACATCATAATGTAAGCCCAAAACAAAAGAGTCCCCCTGCGCCCGAGGTATAGGAATAGTCTCGGATATACTACATTTCTGCAGATGGAAACAAATCTGTAAAACGCTGCTTGTCGCAGAAACCGGTAATCCTTTCTGGTAATGAAAATCCTGCATTCCATGAAGTTAAAGTATCAAAGGCTCACGTTGTTACTATTATAATCAGTTGCTAAATCCTAAATCCTAATCCAAAACGAATATTACTATTCCTGATACTAAGCTTTTGTTCTCGTGCTCCAGCTCTCCCTATCTGAATTAGGTGTCACTTCAGGCCTTCTGTTCCACCACGAACTATTCTGGCTCCAGTCGATTATAATCGATCAGAGCCAAAATTTTATTCGAGGCACAAGTAATTACTTGTGCCCCTAATAAACTTCAAACTCCTCTGGAAACCGTACCGTTATTTGAATGCTCCCCCAAGAATAAAAATTACTGCACACTGACGTAGCGTCATCTCTTGATCTGATGGCATTCGAAACAAGAAGCTGTAAACATATGCTGCCCGATGCTCTGTCCGAGCGAATTGCAATGTTATGTGATTGTGCCATTTGAAAATTTGAACTTCGTGACCAAGGACGATAGCGACGTGCATTTGTATGCGACTTACCACTTGACCTGTCCTTATTCTCCAGTGCTGTGCTTGTCTTATCAATACTGAGTGACTGCTACCGCCCTCGGTTTCCCATCAACCAGCTGCTACGAGTGATTTATGTGCTGTTCTTTATCTTTAGCCTTGGCCTTGCTTGGATCCCTTGCTTTTCACCTATTCTTGTCTATTGCTTCTGTCACAGCCAGCTTACCTCACCAAAATAGAGATCCAGTGTGCGATGATCTAGCCGATCGGTTCTCTCGGTTCTTTGTGCAGAAGAAATACAACATCAGAGAGTCCATCCCCGCGATGACAGTATTCCCCCTAGAATGATGTTCCCTGATTCCTGGCTGCACCTCAATGTCTAAATTTAAGCACGTCACAAGTGATCTCGTCCTGAAGTTCATATCCCAATCAAAGAAGACACCAAGTCCTTTGGACCCTATTCGATCTGTCCTGCTCCTATGTTGCATTGTTCTGCTACTGCCATGCATAAGTAACATTATTAATATGCCATTAGCCTCAGGTCATGTCCCAGCAGCTTTCAGAAAAGCTGTAATCAGGCCACTTCGCAAGAAAGCGACACCAGACCTAGAGAACTTGAGCAACTACCTTCCAGTTTCCCTTCTACCATTCCCATCGATGACACTGAAACGGGTCGTGGTGGACGAGCTGAACTCGTATATTGAAACTTCCAACCTTGCTAGTAAGTTCCAGTCCTGTTTAAGAGCTCATCACTTCACAGAGTCAGCATTGCTTATGGTGTACAACTACCTAATTATGAGTGCAGACATGAATAGAGTGTCTTTGCATGTTTTGCTCAATCATGAAGTAGCTTTTGATACTATTGATCTCAAAGCTCTTCTAGAGTGCCTGTCATCTCGCCTGGGCATCACTGGCACTGCTCTGCAATGGTTCAGGTCCTATCTCAATGGGAGTATCCAGAGTATTGACGTGAATGGACACAGATCATCCGAGGTACCTCTGAAATATAGGGTACCTCATGGCTCTGTGCTAGGTCCGGTTCTTTTCATTTTTTATACTCTCCCTCCTGCTAATGTGATTGCCAAGCACAATCTATGCTTTCACTTGTATGCGGATGACACTCAGTTGTACCTTTCCTTTGATCCCTCCCAGCCTTCGAGCACCTCAAATTCTATCAACTCCCTTGCTGTATGTATTGATCACATCCGCACATAGATAGCAGCAAATTTTCTAAAACTAAACGATGATACAACTAACTTACTATTTATGACCAAACCCAGTGTGATTCAGAAATTGGTAAGGCTGACCCTCAAAATTGGCTCTGCCAGCATATCTCTTGTTGAATCAGCTCGAAATTTAGGTGTCATATTCCAAAGTGACCTCTCGTTAGACGACCGCGTCAGCTCCACAATCAAGTCTGCCTACTTTCAGCTACATAGCATTGCTAAAATTCGGGCTTGTTTAGATAAGGATACCACGTCTCAGTTGGTCCATGCATTAGTGACATCCCGTCTTGACTTCTGAAACTCACTGCTTGCTGGCCTACCGGCATGTGCAATTAGACGATTACAGCTGGTGCCAAACTCTGCAGCTAGGCTTGTCTGTCGTGAGCATCGCAGTTGCCACATCACACCACTTTTCACCGACCTACACTGGCTACCAGTTAAGCAACTGATTGACTTCAAGGTTTTGTCGCTAACTTGTTGGTCACTTCATTCTATGGCTCATGCCTATCTCTCAGATCTACTACACCACCACACCAAGCATCGTACCACCAGCTTTTTGGAATCCAACAGTTTGCCAAAACCTAGTACAAAACTCAAGACCTTTTTAGACCGGGCATATAGTTCGTATGCTCCCAGAGCCTGGAACTCACTCCCGACTTGCGTCAGAACATCCCCTGATTTGACCACATTTAAAAAGAGTTTAAAATTACACCTATTTAGGACAGCATTTAGTGGGTCCCTGTGATTCGTCCTTCTTGTGCTTATTCGTGCTGATATTGTGCATGCTGCCACTAACCACATTTGCATGCTGACCCTGTGCATGTCACCCCTATGTTATTCATGTTGTTTATCGAGCATGATATTACTCACCGTTCCATCGCGTATGTCTTTGCAGCTAACGTAGAGCGCCTAGACAGAGATTGAGTTCTCTGAGAGGGTTTTTTCAAGTGCATTTTATTATTATTATTGTTATAACCTACCTCGGAAAAGTCCCAGCTGGAGGTACTTTTAACGGAATGACACACAATCTGTGCATCTATTTAAAAATAGGCTACGATTATTAGGCCATATTACATCCTTCTATGCAGATTTACCATTCAAAATATATTCAAAAAATGACATAAACTCTAATGCCACGTGATGTGTACTGTGCATTTTTTCTACGCATTAAAATATTTTAATTGTAAATATTTATTTAAACCAGCATTCCTTAGAAATCGTTCCTACATGCTTTCGAGGGAGTGCTTTTGTCCTATGCCTTTTTGCCGGGTTTAGGCCAGACGAAATAATACTATGCTCACACCCTATCTTCCCGACTAGGAATCATGCTATTCCTGTTGTTTATCAAGCATGATATTACTCATCATTCAATTTCGTTTCCCTTAGCAGCAAATGCAAAGTGCCTAAAAAAAGACTGAGTTTTCGGAGGGTGCTTTATTAAGTGCGTTAATATTATTATTAATTTGAGAATGGAGCGAAGCTTGCTTGCAGTCGTCGCCTCAGCCACCACCTGTGCGAGAGTTGCCGGACTTGTTTCTATGAGAATGAGGGAGGTGGACGGGCATTCACGCCAGCGATTCACGGCCACAGGGCAAGGAGAGCCAACGTCAGGAAGAAATTATTCGGCTGATGCCCCCGAAAGCTTCGCCTAGCGCCGGTGGCTCGAATCTGTTGTTTCCTGGCGTTCGTATACGCTTGTGGTCTCAGCAGTGGGCTTTAGTACGAGAAGTGGAGAGGTTTAGGATCTACCGCCTCTGGCGAGGAGGCCGAAAGAGGGACTGTTTCGGTTAGCGAAACAGCCCTTAGGTTACCTTTCTTCGAGTAGAGTGGAGGCAGCAGCCTACTCCAGTCAGAGGCTTGGCTCCGGTGAAGCGACGATCGGGCCATCGAAGTTTTTTTTAGGAGGCCGCCGATAGCCGGATTATGCTCTACTGATGCTTCGCTGCACTTCAATCCCCGCTTAGCTGCTGTATTTGTCTTCCACGCTCTCTGACAAATGCACTCCCACCTAAGCTGCCTACTCAACACTGTCAATACGGTAGAGCCAGTTCATCTCAATCTCGAGGGGCGTGTTCCGACAAGGAAATACAGTAAATATAGATACGGCAAATAGATGCACGCGTACGCCACTCCCCCCACTACCATCGCTTTCCGGTTTTTAGTTTAGGGTTTCAGGTTGCTCTCCGACCTTGCCCTGGCCGGACGCAATATCCACTCTAGGAGTCACTTTAGGAGCCAGGCAGAATGGTCTTGCATGAAGCCGTGTGTGTAGCGTGCCTGTTTGCCCTGGCTTGGTACGTATACAAGGTTACAGCTGGCAACCCGATGAGACGAATGCCGGGTCCTCGTGGATTGCCTATTTTGGGGAGCATCATGGCCGTAGACTGGCCAAGCTTTCACCTCCAACTCTCAGAGTGGCGATCGCTGTATGGGCCCGTCATGAAGGTTTCTTTGATGGGTGATGACATAGTCGTCATATCCAGTGCCGAAACAGCGAAAGAAGCTTTAGTATCCCGCGGCACTGACTTCGCAGGAAGACCTCCAATGTGGCGAATCGAAAGAGCTTCCTTCTTCCTGGGAATCGGCTCCGGGGTAAGCTGGTCGTGCACTGATTGGTCGATTCGCTCATGCTCTGAATCCCGTTGCAGCAGCAGCTGCGAATGTATTGCCGCTGAAGCGTCCTTGCAGAAATTCACGCCAGCGCTCTTCGAGAAAAAAAAGGTCATGCTGCACCAGCTAAAAGCTTCGCATAGTGGCGGATACGACAGACTTGAAACAATAGTATTGAACGAGACGGCTGACTTTCTCGATCAAATCGCCAGCTATAATGCTCAGCCCATCGACGCCAAATCGATGACGACAACCTTCATCTCCAACACCTTGGCTACCATGGTTAGGCAGCAATTTTCGAATGAAGCATAGTTTTCTTTAAATTCTCCTACCCGTCATCCAACGAAAATAATTTAAGAAACCGATGCTGTTAATTCAAAGGTTGTGAACATTGCCAAGGGTTTGAAGTGTGGATTTGTATATGCATAGTGCCTCATTTACCAATTATGTTAGAGATTTTACAGTGACATGATTTTACAAAATCTATGTGTAAATTTGGTTTGCATATAGTTGTAATAGTAAGACTAGGTTGATAACGCGGCATCACTATGCCGTGCTTAAAGTACGTACACTTGTATGCGTATGTCTGATACTTACATTTATTTTCGTGTAGTATATAAACTATGGGGGCTGGCTCCTGGTTATGTAAATGCAAGCAAATATCTAACTGATTTCAAAGTCATTGCATTTGATGGCCGAGGTCGTGGGTTCAAGCCCTGTGGTGAATTCGCAGAACTTTGATAATAATAATAATAATAATAATAATGCACTTAACAAAGCGCCCTCAGAGAACTCAATCTCTTTCTAGGCGCTTTACATTTGTTGACAGAGGTTAAGTTCTCTTAGACCACTATACAACTTAATTATATTGGTTTATCTTGTCACGAGAAGCAAATTTTCAAGAGACCTTAAGAACTGTAAGACCATGCGAAATTTTAATTATTGATGTTTATGGGCTAAAAAGATGAAAGCTGAGTCAATTTTCATATTGAACAGCAACAGATACAGTTCTGCCACAATATTCACCATTTTTTATTTACAACTTCAAAGAAAATTATTGTCAACTTTTTATTCGTGCCTCCGCTGAATAAGCCCACCAATGGAGCCGGCCATCATGGGCATGCCTATTTCTCTATAAGACACTCTGAGAAGTGGCTGGAATGACACAAGCAGGCGGGGATATTACTTTAACTTAGTATACCTATATCTAAAAACATGTATGCAGTTTGTGAGAGCGTTTGCAAGATATAGTAGTTTGATGAGACTACATTTCTTAACTAGGCTAGCAATATCACGACTCAGCTTGAATAATTTAAACTCAATGACGTGCCTTTATTTTATATATTTGTACACCGAAAGCTCAGTACACAGTGGAGCATGCGTCGAACTTGGCTTCTCCGTAAGCTTTAATAATAGTAAATAATACTAAGTAATAATGGCAGTAATAATCATCATATAATTTGTAGCAGCTGTTACAATCCAACTAAATCTCTTTCTAGGCACTTAATTAAGCTACGACTGGAGTAAATGCAATTGATTGTGCTGCTTCGTTGCCCCGTTCAAAGCCTTGACTCAAAGACTTGAGTAAGAAGCCAACCAGTGAACATTACAAATATCACGTGCATTCTTGTGCTATTCACATATGACACGAAGCCTCATAGTGTGTACTTTATAAATATGCTTGCAAGAAAAATGAGTGCTTTACCTTCGGCTCAGAGCCGATGGCACTGCACCACTACTGCTACCTGTGGAGGCCGAAGTTACGACATACCCGGATATACAGGCCCTTGGTACAGAAATTTTCATTCCAAAATATTCTCGACTATCCTAATTTAATTTGGGGTAGAGTCATGTGCCCATCGCCCTCCATGTCCCTCCATCTTCTTCTTTCTCCCACCGTCTTTTTGCCAACCAGTTTTAAAAAGTTGCATTTGATAATTAAAGACCCCGTGGGAAGCTGGCGACAGAGGGCGTGCAACAATTAGTGCGACCCAGAGGGTATCAGCTCTGTGCAAAAAGCAACTGTAACAACTTCTCTCTTACTCAAGTCTCTTGGCTGGGCCTGTAACTGACCTCAATTCCTCGAGCATTATTACATTGCTGTACTCCCGCAGCCGAAGAGAGTATAATGATCGACTGATATCGTGACTCCCTTGTCTGAGAGATATTTACAGTGAACCTAAACACGCACCCGATTCCTCGTGGCATTTTTCTGCGTCGTCTGAATCGTCCTTCGTGCGACTAAGTGTGCAGAGGATGCGCATGCTATCAGCGACCATATTTACATTATGACCAGCCACCAAATGCAGATGCCTGTATATTATGATTTAGTTTCCTTGGTGGCGCCGTGCAAATGTCATTATAATTCTTATCATTATTACTATGGTTAGGTATGTCTCTAACCAATCCCTACTGGTGACTATGCTTTTAGTTCGTGAACCACTTGCGAATGAAAATCTCTATCTAAAAAGGTTAAGGTATCACCTGATTTGAGGCCACGTAAGTAAGAAGCTAAATTTTCACCCATTCGTCAGAGCGTTCGCTGGGTCTTCGTGAATTTACAGTTGTTTGCCCCTGCCCGCATTCCCACCGACCTGCGTCTGCTGCCTAGATCTGCCACTGCCATGCATGACTGACATAATAAATATGTCCTTAGCTTCAGGGCAGAATCCTATACGTTTTTAAAGGGTTGTTATGAGGTCACTAATTAAGAAAGCAACGCTAGACGAATCAAACTTGAGCAGCTTCTGTCAAGTGTCTCTTCTCCGGTTCCTATCAAAGACACTAGAACAAGATATGGCAGACCTATCGAACTCCTATATGGAGACCTCAAATCTAGCACGAAAGTTCCCGTCTGGCTTTAGAGCTAGTCACTCCACAGAGTCAGCATTTCTTAGGGTTTACAACGGCCTTCTCATTAATGCAGACTTAGATAAATTCTCTCTGCTTGGTCTGCTTTATATTTTGGTACCATTTGATGCTATTGGTTGCAAAGACTTCTTGAGCATCTTGAATCTCGCCTGGGCATCACTGACACTGCTTTGCAATTGCTCAGGTCTAATCTCATTGCGAGAATCCAGAGAATAGATGTGAACAGATAAATATAATCCGAGGAACCACTTAATTACTGGGTACCACTGGACCCTGAGCTCGGTCAGCATCTTTTTACACTTTATACTCTCCCTCTTACCGATGTGATCGCCAAGCACAATCAAAACCTCTAACTTGTATGCTAATGACACTCAGTTGTACCTTTGGTTTGATTCCTTACAGGCCTAGGACACATTGAATTCTCTACAAAGTTCTTCTAGAGTGCCTCTCATCTCGCCTGGGCATCACTGGCACTGCTCTGCCGTGGTTCAGGTCCTATCTCAATGGGAGAGTCCAGAGTATTGACGTGAATGGACAAAGATCATCTGAGGTACCTCTGAAATTTGGGGTACCTCAGGGCTCCGTGCTAGGTCCGGTTCTTTTCTCGGTTTATACTCTCCCTCTTGCTCAGTTGTACCTTTGATTTGATCCCTCCCAGCCTTCGAGCACCTCAAATTCTCTCAACTCACTTGCTGCATGTATTGACGACATCCGCACATGGATGGCAGCAAATTTTCTATAACTAAATGACGATAAAACTAACTTACTAGTTATGGGCAAACAGTGTGATTCACAAATTGGAAAGGCTGAAACTCAAAATTGGCTATGCCAGTATATCTACAATTGAATCATCTCGAAATCTATGTGTCATATTCCAAAGTGACCTCTCGTTAGACGACCAAATCAGCTCCACAGTCAAATCTGCCTACTATCAGCTATATAACATTGCTAAAATTCGGGCTTGTTTAGATAAGGATACCACGTCCAAGTTGGTCCGTGCATTCGTGACATCCCGTCTCGACTTCTGCAACTCACTGCTTACTGGCCTACCGGCATTTGCGATCTGGCGATTGCAGCTGGTGCAAAACTTCCCAGCTAGGCTTGTCTGTCGCGAGCGTCGCAGTTGCCACATTACTCCACTTCTCGCTGACCTGCACTGGCTACCAGTCAAGCAATGGATTGACTTCAAGGTTTTTTCGCTCACTTTTAGATCACTTCATTCTATGGCTCCTGCCTATCTCTCAGAACTACTCCCCCATCAGGCCAAGCATCGTACCACCTGCTTTTCGGAATCCAACAGTCTAGAAATATCTCGTACAAACCTTAAATCCTGTGGAGACCGAGCATTCAGTTCGTATGCTCCCAAAGCCTGGAACTTCCTCCCGACCTGCGTCAGAATATCCCCTGACCTGACCACATTTAAAAGGAAATTAAAAACACACCTATTTAGGACAGCATTTAGTGGGTCCCTGTGATTCGTCCTTCACGTGCTTATGCGTGCTGACACCGTGCATGCTGCCACAAACCACATTTGCATGCTGATCCTGTGCATGTCACCCCTAACCATATTATTCATTTAGTTTGTTTTTGAAGCATGACTTTACTTACCATTTAATTGCATTTCCCTTTGCAGCAAATGTAAAGCGCCTAGAAAGAGATTAAGTTCTCTGAGGGCGCTTTATCCAGTGCATTATTATTATTATTATTATTATTATTATTATAAGCCCACTTACGAGTTAAGGACAAATCAATTGTGATTCGGGAATCAGAAATTCTAACGCTCAAAATCGGCTCTGCCAGCATATCTCCTCTTAAATAAGCATGCAATCTAGGGCGTCTTGTTTCACAGTGACCTTTCATTAGACAACCACATCAGCTTCATAGTCAAGTCTGCCTACCTTCAGCTACATAACGTTGGCAAAATTCTGGCTAGCTTAAACAGGGATGCTCAATCCTAATTCGTCACTTTATTTATTATTTATTTATTATTCACATCCCGTTCATACATCTTATACTCCCTACTTGCTGATCTGCCGGCTTGTGCAATCAGGTGCTTAACACTAGCTGCAAAACTTTGCAGCTTGGCTCATATTTTGTCAGCGTCGCATTTGCCACATGGCACCACTTCTCACCGACCTTCGCACTGGCTGCCAATCAAACATCGACTTTAAGTTGCCGTCACATACTTTTAGAGCCTTTCATTCTTTGGCTCCAGCCTATCAGAACTAATCTCCCATCGGGCTAAGAACCCTACAGCCTGCTGTTCTGACTTAGAAAATTTTAGCCATACCTCGTACGAACCTCAAGATCGTCAGAGACCGTGCCTGTAGCTCCTATTCTCCCTAGTTGTGAAACTCATTACCGAAACTCGTCACGTTGTCCCCTGACATGAAAAAGGAGCTTAAAATGCAGTTGTTTATTACATTTGATGGGTCTTTGTGATTCGTCCTTCGTGTGCATGTAACTGCTTATACTAGGCCTGCTATTTGGGGATGTTACCACCGTACATTTGGTAATGCTTTCTATGCAGCATCTGTAAAGTGCCTTGAGAGAGATTCTTTACTCTAAGGACACTATAAGTGCATTTTATTATTATTATTAAGCGGTTCAAACTTCACTCATTTCATTCTTGTGAACAGACATCATCTTTCTGCTTAGGCTCTGGAGAGCGACTTTTTCAGATCTCGCCTGGCCAGGACAGCCTGAGTACTTCAACAGCACTTTTGACAGACCAGATTTCCATCGTTTGCTATTTAAACTATGCAAATGTTACTTAGTGAGGCGAACACGCAAATATCGGTAAATTTGCTTATAAATGGCTGTTTTTTTGTGAGGTTTATGGAGAACGCTATCCGTATCATCATCCGGTCGTGAAGGACATCATGCAAATGATTCAAGAAGTTGTTAGAAATGTTTCCATAACTTCCCCTGGGCAAGAACTAGACACATATCCATGGCTCAGATTTACTGGCTTATTTTCTGAGGGAATGAAAAGTCTGACAAGGCTTGAGTTTCTTCGAGATACCATTCTTATGAAGAAAATCAAGCAAGAGCGGGTGAGTTTTGAAACAATTTTTTAGTACTAAGAATTAGGGGGTTTCTCAATGTATATATATATATATATATATATATATATATTTCTAATTTCCTTCAGTTGTAACGCAGGATTTGTTTTTTGTTTTCAAGGCATCCTTCGATCCATCAAGCCCTCGCGGTATGGTTGACGATCTACTCTCCAGGAGCCATGACAGGTCTGAAGTGAAATCTCAAATATCTTGGACTGACGAACAAATTGTCTCTTACTTACTCGATGTATTTGCTGCCGGTAAGCCTCTCTCTCTCTCTCTCTCTCTCTCTCTCTCTCTCTCTCTCTCTCTCTCTCTCTCTCTCTCTCTCTCTCTCTCTCTCTCTCTCTCTCTCTCCTCTCTCTCTCTCTCTCTCCCCCTCTCTCTCTCTCTCCTCTCTCTCTCTATCTCTCTCTTCCCTCTCTCTTTCTCTCTAGCTCTCTCTCCTCTCTCTCTCTCTCTTTCCTCTCTCTCTCTCTCTCTCTCTCTCTCTCTTCTCTCCCTCTCTCTCTCTCTCTCTTCTCTCTCTTTCTCTCTAGCTCTCTCTCCTCTCTCTCTCTCTATCTCTCTCCTCACTCTCTCTATCTCTCTCTCTCTCTCTCTCTCTCACTTACTCCCTCTCCCTCTCTTAGTCTGTCTCCCTTTCTTCCTCTTTCTCTCTCTCCCCTCTCTCTTTCTGTCTATCTCTCTCCTCTCTCTCTCTCTCTCTCTCTCTCTCTCTCTCTCTCTCTCTCTCTCTCTCTCTCTCTCTCTGTCCTCTCACTATCTCTCTCTCTCCTCTGTCTCTCTCTCTCCTCTGTCTCTCTCTCTCTCTCGCTGTCACTCTCTCTCCCTCTCTCTCTCTCTCTTCACTCCTGCCGTTTCTCTGTCTTAAATAAAGTCTGCACCGCACCAAACAATCTATGTTAAAGGCTGCAGTGATTCCCGAGTGCCAGGTCTAAAATATCGGATATGATTTTTGGCATCATTCACTAATTTGCCGTATGCGTGTCCTCCGCATAACAAGAAACATATCCTTGCTGCTATCTACTTTTTTGGCAAGTAGTCTGTGCGGCAATTTTATATTTATTCAAGTAAATCCTTCAACACACAATTATTGAAATTATTTTCATGCATAGAACTTCTATAAATCGTATGAACCTCATCCTACAGAATATTTTATTTTTGAAAGCACTCCAAATGACTTGAGGTCATTTTGAGGCATAGCTTATTGATAGGAGCCAGGAGAGCAGATGGTATATGGCCTAGCCTGGTTGGGAATAGTTCTAATAGTTTGACTTGATCCAGCGAATGAAGGGACCTACAAGTGAACGGAAAAACCTTACACTTTTGTGAAAGTAAGTTGCTTGGGAAAACATTCAAATTTATGTAAGTTGTTAGTCACAATTGGGTGCCGAAGCTATTGCACAGAATGTTGAAATTTATTTCCTTAGCGCCGGATTTGCTGTAGGATTAGCTGCAGCCATAATACTTATCATCGAGCTGGAGGCCAAAGGATTAGGGCTGGTGTCACACAGAGAAACGCTTCGGACTTTTTTCTAGCACTTTAAATGTATTCGCCTTTCCGGGCTGCCATAATTTGCAAAATAGACGCACTGGCGTCTGTCTCTCTATCTGAAACATATGAAGTTCGATATGGTGGCAAGCCCTTGTGCATATCTTCAGTATTTGGATTTCAGGTACATCCACATCTCTGAACACAATGCAAGCCGCGTATCTCGTCTTGTTGAAATATCCTGATTTGCAGGCAACAATACAACAAGAGATTGACAACGTTATTGGTAGCTCTGAGCCATCAATAAAAGACAGGTAAAGCATTCTTTGTTATGCTCCCCGGCAGGTATGCAAGAAATATTGAATCACTACATTACCACAGTCTGAATTATTTCCTGCATAAATCACTAGAGTAGAACTTTGAAAAACTCATTTTAAATACTAATAGCGTCCTATGCATCTGATCTATGTAGGGGAAACTGCATTTATCAAGTTAATTTAATCCCCATACAACCAGCCATCTTGTTTAGAGTTCGGTTAGAGTTACCCTATTGCCGTGATTTTACCTCACACCCGTTAAGTGTCGTTTGTCTGTGCTAATTCAGTGCTTAGTTAGCATCACTTTCAGGAAAATACGACTGCAGCTTAAAGTGATACTTAGCTCAATCTGTCGCCAGGTTTGGTTGTATAACATTATGTGAAGGAGCAATGCATGCAGGTATGCCGACAGTGCGGCAGAAACACGCCGAGCGAGCGCTTGTACCTTAGGCATATCAAGTCAGTATTCATCTGCGAGATTAGGGGTTCCGCGATATGTGGCATTTTCTTGCACTTCCATTGCCTTAATTCTAAGGAAGATTATCGACTTTTCTATTGTCTTATCCTTCACGTGTTATAGTATTAGTTGTGCAGTCGTGAGATGTGTACTTACTGCACCTTCGTATACAGGGCCCATATGCCATATACTGAAGCATTTATTCTCGAGCTGCTGAGATATTCAGCTATTGTGCCTCTCATGGTTCCACACATGACTATAAAGGACACATCTGTTGGAGGGCACTTTGTTCCGGCTAACACCAGAGTGAGTACCGTCATAATTGGCTGTATCCTTGAATCAATAATATTGTATCTCTGCTTTTTAATAATAGTAATAAAAGTAATACACTTGATAAAGCACCTCATATAACTCAATCTCTCTCTAGGCGCTTTACACTTGCTGCAAAGGGAAACGCGATTGAATGATGACTAATATCACGCTTGATAAACAAGATGAATAACATGGTTAGAGGTGACACGCACAGGGTCAGCATGCAAATGTGGTTAGTGGCAGCATGCAGTGTCAGCACGCTCAAGTACATGAAGAACGAATCACAGGGACCCACTAAATGCTGTCCTAAATATGTGTGTTTTCAAGTTCTTTTTAAATAGAGTCAAGTCAGGAGATGTTGTGACGCAAGTCGGGAGTAAGCTGCGGGCTTTGGGAGCATACCAACTAAATGCACGGTCTCCAAAGGATTTGAGGTTTGTACGCGGTACTGGTTAACTGTTGGATTCCGAAAAGCAGGTGGTACGATGCTTGGCCTGGTGGGGGAGTTGATCTGAGAGATATGCTGGAGCCAAAAAATGAAGTGACCTAAAAGTGAGTGACAAAACCTTGAAGTCAATCCGTTGCTTGACTGGTAGCCATTGCAGGTCGACGAGAAGGGGTGTGATGTGGCAACTGCTACTGCTAGGCTCCCTCCAGACCAGCCTAGCTGCAGAGTTTTGCACCAGCTGTCAGCGCCTGATTGCACATGTCGGTAGGCCAGAAAGCAGTGAGTTACAGAAGTCAAGACGGGATGTCACAAATGCATGGACCAACTTTGACGTGGTATCCTTATCTAAACAAGCCCGAATTTCAGCAATGTTATGAAGCTGATTTTAAGCAGAATTTATTGTGGAGCTGATGTGGTCGTCTAACAAGAGGTTACTTATGAACATGACACCTAGATTTCGTGCTGATTCAACAGGAGATATGCTGGCAGCGCCCATTTTGAGCGCTAGCCTTTCCAGTTTCTGAATCACGCTTTTTCAATGATATCAGTGCTCTTTCAAGTAAGCTACAGAACATAGTCGTTTTCAAATTTGGCTACTTCATTTACGTTCCGGCAGGTTCTATTTAACAGCTGGGATATTCATCATGATGAAAAGGTCTATCCACAGCCCTTCGAGTTTCGTCCGGATAGATTTCTTGACCAGCAAGGACGACTGCACGATCACAGTCACCCAAGCAGAGCGAAGTAAGTTACTGTGTCAATTTGCAACCAAGCATATCCTTGAAGAATGCGAATTGAAATGAGAATCGCTACGAATACGACAGTGATGATTTAAAGCCAATTAATTTTTAACCTTAAAATATTGTTGTGAAATGAGTAGATGCAGGCTCTTGTAACCTAAATAGGTTGATCAAGTAGTGACATCCCCAACCTGAAATTATAACCGTCAAATTTGGCTTAGCTGGAGACCCCCTATAGCAATTTTTGTGGAATTTGAATGTTGTTTTTCAATATGATGTCCGTTCATCAGCTTCAAAATAAGATCTTGTTAATTTCAACTAGTTACGAGGTTAGAAAACAGAAGGTCCCAAGACAATGGTACAATAATAATAATAATAATAATATTGCACTTGATAAAGCGCCCTCAGCGAACTTAATCTCTTTCTAGGCGCTTTACATTTGCTGCAAAGTGATATGCAATAGAATAGTAAGTAAAATCAAGCCTGAAAAACAAACAAAATGAATAATGAATATGAATACAATACAATAGATCAATTAGTCAGGGCACGAGTGAAATGGCAGTTAATGTATTGTAATGTATCACCGTCTGTAACCACTAAGCCACAAAGAATATGAAGGTGTTATGCAGGAGTTTTGCATCAATTAATTAATTAATGCTAACTAATTGAACAGCCTCTTTTTGTATAGCGACAGAAGAGCCTTTACGGCTATCACCACCGCTTGCAGTGGCGATAAAGGATCGCCCACCGCAGGATTCGAACCCACGACCTCGGGGCCGAGATCGTGAAAAGCAATCGCCTTAACCAGAGAGCCATTACGCCTTACCAATATCGACTTTGCCCACTTACAGATTAAGCGCTTTCGGTACGCATTCGGTAGCTAACAGACTTCATCCAATGCGGCAACGGGAAAGTGTGAAGCATAGCTGAGTCCAGAGAGCAGTTTAGGTAGTGAGTAGCATGGCTCTTTTAACAAAGCGGTCACTTAGTCAAACCTCTGGGATTTGCAAACTAGCCTTGCAGCCATTCTCATAGTTAGCAGCAGTGGCCTAGTGGCTTTATTCGGTAACCCTGCCAAATGGGAATTACAATAATCTCTCTTTGCAGGTCGTCCTCTCTCTGGGATAAGACCCCTATAGATGGGACTCAATTATTTTTCAAGTGTATTTTTATCTTTAATATTAATAATTCGGCTGCCAAAATTTCTTAAATTTTGGTAGAAATGCCTTATTTACTTTTCATCTACCATCTGCTCGTCGACCCAAAATACTTTTCACTGAGTTGAAGGTCCCTAGGTTGTTCTGCTCCTGTTCGGCTATCAGAACAACTCTGAAGCATTCGTGTACTACTCGCTGTCGGCTCTCGAATAATACAACTGTAGCATGAACCAGCCTCGAATCAAATACTGACTTGACCACATTTAAAAAGTAATTAAAAATGCACCTATTTATCATAGCATTAGTGGGTCCTTGTGATTCGACCTTTATGTGCTTATGCGTTCTGACACTGTGCATGCTGTCACTAACCACATTTGCATGCTGACCCTGTGCACTTCACCTCTAACCATGTTATTCCAGCAAGCTATCGAGCATACTACCACTAACCATTCGATCGTGTTTCTTTTGCAGCTAATGAAAAACACCTAGAAAGAGATTGATTTCTCTGTGGGTGCTTTATCAGGTGTGTTATTATTATGATCGTTATTTTTCAATCAGTGGCAGAGCGTTTCATGGGAGTGGCCATCTTTTCCCAAAATCTACAAGTCACGACTGACTGGCATCCAGTTATCAGATAATGACACATGGATCTCTCGACAAATAAGCCAAAAATCCGTTTCTTCCCGCCCACCATAGTTTGCTTCTTTCATCCCCGGGATTCATTCTATTTATTGCCAAATTGACCAAATTCTTACGATCTATGCCCCAATTACAGAGGCTGGGGCTAGCCTTTAACTTTCCCGATGACAGCCAATCATTGAAAGATTAAAGAGTGCTTCAAAAATGAGTTAGAGCTGCCGAAGTCATTCCTCTAGAGCTCATCCTTACAGAGCTCATCCTTCCAGAGCTCATCCTTCCAGAGCTCATCCTTCCAGAGCTCATCCCTCTTCCAGAGCTCATCCCTCTTCCAGAGCTCATCCGAAAAGAGGTCTTCATTCTCATCCATCATGCAGCAACTCTGTCCTGCTAACTTTGCTCTACAGATTTACTTCGTTTCTGCTTTTTAAATGCCAAGATAACATTAAGTTTTCTAAAAGTGTTAAGATGTTTCAGTGTTATTACAGTTATTATTATTAGCACTGTTCGCTGCACCCACACGCCTCTGCTTTTAGCTTCGTTGCTTTCGGAGCCGGTCGTCGGTCTTGTCCTGCAGAGCAGTTCGCTCTGGCTCGGCTATTCTTACTGGTGGTGTCACTTCTGCAACGATTCACTTTGAAAGAAGACAAAGCCCGACCAGCTCCAGACCCAGACCCAAGGACCTACAGGATGTCAAGTGTGCTTGATGCCCCCGATTGCTTCTTCGTAGCAACTCCTAGGAAATAAACTATATCAGTTCTCAAACTAGCATAACGTACGACATAGTTATCTTGAGTAGCTAAGGATCCTGCAAATGATTTATATTCAGAATAAATTTCGTCACCTCTGAGAATATCTCGATACATCTACTACATATGTTTGCCTAATTACACCAGATCATCGCCTGAATGGCTGGTACTAGTTTCATTGATGCAATGGCTTTAATTGTTTTATTTTTATTGGTACTCACAACAGTAACACCAATTAAAGGAGTGGTCAAAGGAGGATTCAAAAAATGTTTGTCAGGAGTTGGGTACATATATTGTTGATAATGATAGCTACATTGTACTGCATTCCAAGAAAAGAGATCTATATTATTCGTGCCCGGTAAATTTGGCTGTAATAGAAGCCATAACGATGGGCTAATTGCATTGGTGCTATCACGCATGGCGTGCATGGACAAAAATTCATTATTAAACCTAGACCAGCATGAAAAAAGACACTAAACTCTTCCGGTTACAGTGATACCTGGCTTGTCACACATGCAGTATATCGTGCACGTGTAATCAAGCAAAGAGCACCGAAAAAGTCTAGTTTACGAGAGAGTACGTGGAAAGCCGACAACCAAAACCTTGGAATTTAGCAGGAGCAATGGAAAGGCACCACCTGGGAAGATTTACCTATACAGCCCCGAGTAGAAGAGCAGGCAAGTTCGATAGCTCACTGGCCGAGTATTTAGACTACCTTGCTACGTATATTAGGCGTATATTTGGCAAGCCCTTGTGCATATCTTCAGTATTCGGATTTCAGGTACATCCACATCTCTGAACATAATAAACTGAAGCCACGTGCAGTTTTTTGATCCTCTTAAACTTAGCCTTCTCATCTCGCCTGGCCATCACTGGCACTGCACTGCAATGTTTTAGGTCCTATCTCAGTGGAGCTCATCAAAGTATTAGTGAGACAGCAGAATATTTATATCTATTGAATATTGAAATACTAAAGAATACTGAAGTATATTATTAAAGATCATCCGAGGAACCACTTGAGTACGGGATCCCTGCACTAGAGAGCAACATCAGAAGACGTTCAGCACTGACTGTGTGGACCTTTACCTAACTTCTTCTTAATACCTTCGGGCATTTCACTTATATCTTCGCTGTGACTGGCATTGAGCTGTCCTCGGACACGCTAATGAAACAGGACCTGCTTATCATGCAGTGTGATGTCTCCATGAGTCAATTCCAACCGGCTGGCCTTCTTCGGCAGCTCGGTAACAACCTGCCTGCATCCTGCGTTCACCCTACCACCTGTTCGTAGCATAGTGGTAATTTTGGAGTTAACAGCTGCTGGTATTTCACCGAGGCATTTTGTGAGGGAACATGAGGCAGCAGCCGGAGAGTACTAGGCGAAGGCCATACGATGGCTCACACCGCCTGGGCAACGCAGGCTCTCGACTGGTTGGGAGGCCGCCAAAATCCGGTGTGAGGCAGCTCAAGCCCCAAATCATTCAGTGACATCTGTGAGGACATCCATCTACCACAAACTGCCACCAGCTGACATGGTTTGGAACGAACAATAGCTCCACAGCGAAAAAAATGCAGGAACTATAAGGGCTGACGAGGGAGTACAGAGTGGGAGGGGATGGCTAGATCCCTTGATGGCTGGAGCCGTCTACAGTGCCGGTCTAGAGTTTGTAGAATGGGCATGGCCGGCGGGGTTGGCAGAATACAGTCCTCGGTGTTGGAGCCAGCAGACTCGTCGCTCGGTTGCCCTATCCAGCCCGACAAAAGGTCGTTCGGAGGGCTGTCACACCTATGTAGAGCGTTTGAATAGAGACCAAAAAATACTAGCTGATTCAATAGCCTCTTTTGTATAGCGACACAGGAGTCTTTACGGCTATGCCCACCGCCTGCAGCTGCTATAAAGGATTGCCCACCGCATGATTTGAACCCACGACCACGGGACCGAGATCGTGAAAAGTAACTACCTTACCCAGTGTGACACCACACAAGAATCTCTTACGGTGCAATACAAAAGACACGCATATTTTCTACTTACTCTGGAACTGAAAATTGAAAGTTCCATTAACGGGAGTTGTAAGATTCTGCACCCTTGGCAATTTATATCCCACTTCGCTGTGGTGTAAAAAAAGAATCATACAACTGAAGCTATTACTGGTAAACTTTGTTGTATTCATAATTCTCCTAAGAACTGCTACCACACTTTGAGGTTCCAGTGTCACCAACATCAATCCCACTTCATAATAATAAAAATAATGCAATTGATAAAGTGCCCTTGGATAACTCAATCTCTGTCTAAGCGCTTTACATTTGCTGCAAAGGAAACACGATTGAGCGGTATCATGCATGATAAACAACATGAATGACATCGTTAGTGGTGACACGCACAGGTCAGCATGCAGATGTTGTTAGTGGCAGAATGCTCAGTGTCAGCATGCATAAACACATAAAGGACGAATCACAGAAACCACTAAATGATGTCGTATGTAAAAGTGTTTTTAATTACTTTTTAAATGTGATCAAGTCAGGGAATGTCGCGATGCAAGTCAAGAATGAGTTCCAGGCTTTGGGAGCATACGAACTAAATGCACGGTCTCCAAAGAATTTGGGGTTTGTACGAGGTATAGGTAAACAGTTAGATTGTGAAATGCGGGTGGTATGATGCTTGGCCTGGTGGCTGAGCAGATCTGATAGGTAGGCTGGAGCCAATGAATGAAAGGACGTAAAAATTCTTTCCTTCTACAGGCACCAACACCCGTTAAATGAACAATAAAATAATGATAATGCATTTGCATAGCACCCTCAGAGAACTGTCTTTTTCTAGGCACTTTACATTTGATGCAAAGGAAGCATGATCGAATGATTAGTGGTAGCATGCCCAATGCCAACAAGTGTGACATGGTTAGAGATGACATGCACAAAGTAAGCACGCAAATATGGTTTGTGGCACCAGGTGTTGTGTCAGCAAGCTGATCATTAGGCGAAGAAAGTGATTCATTCCTGCCAGATGCCTTGTGGAACTTGGTTTAAATATGCCTTACCCTCTTTTAATTTGTAATTTATGTCCGTCAGCAACTCCACAAAGTCATAAAGACCATGTGGGCGTTACGCAGGAGAGTTCTGTATAGCGCACTCACAGCCTAAGTGGCTTTCGGTACGCATTCGGTAGCCAACAGACTTCGTCTCACGCAACAAAGAGAAAGTGAGAAGCATAGCAGAGTTAGGAGAGCAGTTGAGGTAGTGAGTAGCATAGAAGTAGCAGTTCAGGACCGCTGAAAAAGATGTGCCATAGTCGGCACTTGGAGAGTAGATGTCGTTGCGTAAGAATTGTGGAAGCGAGTTCCACAGCCTAGGACCTGCAGAGCTAAAGCTTCTGTCGCCAACTGTCTTTAAGCGGATGAATGGGACAGCTAATTTATTGTCCACACAGGACCTGAGGGCGCGAACGGGCTGAAACTGATGTAGCAGTTCAACTAGGTAAGAAGGAGCCAAGCCGTGGCGGGCCTTGTGGGTCAGCATAAGAACTTTGCTCCGTATCCTTTGCTCAACCGGCAACCATCCTAGCTCTTCCAGCAAATGTGACACGTGCTCAAACCACTGAGACTTGAAGACCAGCCTTGCAGCCATATTCATAGTCCGCTGTAGTGGCATAATAGATTTCTTTGGTAGCCCAGCCAAAAGGGAATTACAATAATCAAGCCGAGACCGAACTAAAGAGCTAGTTAAATTTTTTACAAGCCACTGTGGGAGACAGCTTCTAATCTTGGATAGGGATCGGATGTGATGGCTAGCTGTAGAGGCAGTCTTCTGAATGAAGCTTTTGAAATTGAGGCAGCTGTCGAACACGACACCTAGATTACGAGCACGTGGTGACGGTCGCACAATAGCATTGCCTATTAGAACAGCAAAGCCTTTTAATCCAGCCACACGCTTAGGGTGTCCTATGAGAAGCAGTTCGGTTTTATCGTCATTTAATTTCAGGAAGTTTTCCGACATCCAGGGTCGAATATCGGCAAGGCAAGCATTCAGTTATATCCTATTACAGATTGAGCCGAGCTAAAAATAAAGTATGGTCTCCATGGTTGGTTTGAAAAGTCACCAGCCACCAAGGACTCACTAGTCATTCATGATATAATGCAAGCGAAATGTTTACTCCGCTACCTCGTGTCCGACGAAGTCCGAGCTCTTTCTGTTAAGGGGCAAGCCTAAATTTCTATCAAAGCAGTTGAACTCAGCATCCTGCCATCTTTGTGTGAAAGTCCGAAACCCCCATCCCGGGAAACAATAAATCGGCGTCATAATGTCAGCACAAAACAGAAGACCAGCTGCTCTCGAGGTATAGGAATAGTCTCGGATATACTATATTTCTGCAGATTAAAACAAATATGTACAAAGCTGTTTGTCGCATAAACCAACGATCCTGTCTGGTAGTGGAAATCCTGCATTCCATGTGTTAAAGTATCAAAGGCTCACGTTGTTTACTATTTTAATGAGTTGATATCCTCAAAGAAATGTATTACTCCTGATACTAAGCTTTTGTTCTCATGCTCCCGCTCTCCCTATCTGACTTAGGTGTCACATGCCTTCTGTTCTACCACCAACTACTTTGGCTCCAGTCGATTATAATCGACCGGAGCCAGAGTGTTATTCGGGGCACAAGTAATTACTTGCGCCCTTAATAAACTTCAAACACCCTGGAAACCGTACCGTCATTTCAATGCTCCCCTAAGCATTGAAATTACTACAGATCCGAGCGAATGGCCATGCTATGCGATTGTGCTATATGAAACTGTGAACTTCGTGACCAATGGCGACAGCGACGTGCCTATGTATGCGACTTGCCATTTGACCTGTCCTTACTCCCCAGTGCTTTGCTTGCCTTATCACTACTGAGTGACTGCTACCGCCCTCGGTTTCCCATCAACCAGCGGCTACGAGTGATTTGCATGCTGTTCTTTATCTTTGGCCTTGGCCTTGCTTGGATCCCTTGCTTTCCTTTATCTTTGGCCTTGGCCTTGCTTGGACCCCTTGCTTTTCATCTATTCTTGTCTAGTGCTTCTCTCGCAGCCAGCTTACGTCACCGAAGTTGAGATCGAGTGCGCCTTAGGTGCCGTGCAGTAGGCTTGTGGCTGCTGGTAATATTCGTAATAAATTGTGAAACAAGTTCACGCTCTTCCTCAGTAATCTATTCTCGAGCGGCGCTCGAATCTAAAGCCCACAGCTGCATGACGAACGCGCCATGAGAGGCATTCCTCCACGGACCAGTCTAAAGAGAAGTGCCTTCTACAGAAATCCAATCATCCTTGGAAAAGGCGTCCTCCGCGGAGGGAGAGCGGAATTCTCACGTGCAGCGAGAGAACCGACGGCGCCCTACTCTGGTAGCCTTTTCAGCCCTGGCTGATAAAGCGATTGCTTGCACCTCCTTCTCGCCAGTCGAGTCCTCTTACCAAATACCAAATTACCAATACCGAGCGGCCCACAGCTGCCTCTACTGGCGAGACCGTAACTCTCACATCGGATCCTAACGAGGTGGTGGGTGATTATCGCAGCCAGCCACAGCATGCCTTTTGGTATTGGCCATAATAATATAATTCATTTGTATAGCGCCCCAAGAGAATTTAATCTCTATTCAGGCGCTTCACATATGCCTCGGGGCTCGAGCCCACGACCTCAGCCAGGCCTTGATCGGGGCGAGCACCTTAACCGCTGGACCAAACCAGCTAAGCATCATTGCTACTATCGCCTGTCCGCCCCGCCCCCGCCCCCAGGGCCAAGGTAATGCAGCAGCCAGCCAGAGCTCAGGCAGTCAGGTGCCCGTTGTCCGCTGCCTATCAGATTACTCACGAGCACTTCAGATAGAGAGGCTCGCGGTCACCTCAGCCGTGCAGCCAGCCAGCCCTTGTCCACTGCCCATCCCATTACCCTCGTGCATCCCACTCAGATGACAATGTTCGGTTGGGCAACCGCAGGGTCTCGGTGAAAGTGCAGGGGTCGAATGCCAGACCCAGCCAGCCTGAACGCCCCCCCACCAGCCGTCACTGTGCTCTCGGTAGGCTTCGGGTTAGGAATTGCTGCAGCCGCACGCACAATGGGGTACATCTTGGGGGGGGGGAGAAAATACTCGGCCGAGAACTTGCAGTCGAATCGTAACCTGAACGTCGCATCTAGAAAAGCTGCGACGATTGCCGGTCGATCCGACTTTTGCTTGCACTAAAAAGTTAAGACCATGCGTCAGCCTAGTTTTTCCGTCGTTAGAGAGCTCCGAGCACTAAGCCTGCGACGGATTGGCACATGTGATGGCACACTAGGTAAGGCGGCTGCTTTCACGACCTTGCTCCCGAGGTCGTGGGTTCGATTCCTGTGGTGGGCGATCCTGTATCGCCACTGCAAGCGGTAGTGATAGCCGTAAAGGCTCTTCTGTAAGTATATAAAAGAGGCTGCTTAATCAGCTAGGATTTATGTACCTCACCCATAAGCTCCTCGCTCATAAGGATTTTACGAGTTAGGGGTTACGAGTTGCTGAACTCTAGCGGCTACTGATGCATGGGAAAGCTAACCATGTTATTCGTTCTTTTTTCGTTTTTCAAGCATGATTTTACTTACCATTCAATTGCATTTTCCTTTGCAGCAAATTTAAAGCGCCTAGAAAGAGATTAAGTTCTCTGGGGGCGCTTTATCAAGTACATTATTATTATTATTATTATTATTAAAGCTACACGGCTCCACCATGCTTCATTCGCGTAGCTAGCGCCCCCCCCCCCCGGCGGGCGGGGCGGCGCGGGGCCGGTAGAAAAGAAATCGCTAACGTGCGTCAGCCAGCTGTGCTTGCCTAGGCGCTAAGCTACTCACGCTGAAGCAGCTTAGCAGCTCGGCTGGTGGATATGGTGGAGTTTTGGGTGTGCAGCGTTCGAGTCGTCTGCGGTCTGTAAGAGAGAAAGCCAGCTCTGTGTAAGATAAGATGCTGTTCATGTTATCACTAACCATCATGATAATAATAATAATAATAATAATAATAATAATGCACTTGATAAAGCGCCCTCAGAGAACTTAATCTCTCTCTGGGCGCTTTACATTTGCCGCAAAGGGGAGTGCAATTGAACGGTGAGTAAAATCACGACACTCTCCCTTTGCAGCGTATGCAAATAGCATAGAAAGAGATTGAGCTCCCTGCGGCTGCTTAACGACATTTCTTCTCCTTGTTATTATTATTACCATTATTAAGAACGTAAACAGATTTTAGAGATAATGAAGGGAATGAAGCCCAAGAATCGACGCTTCACTTTATTGGGTTAAAAACGTTTAGCTATTGTGACGTCAGCTTGCTGGCGATCCACTCCGTATCAGAGGAAGCGCTCTCTCTAAGCTTCGATTCCTCACAGAAGCAGCTCTTTGAACGCATGTCGAGGGTGGATGCATCGCTTGAAGTAAGTGCGCCTGCGCAGCGAGATTCGTGCTACGCGCTTGCAAAGCGCGTAGCACGAATCGTCTTGGACGAGACGAGACGTCTTGCACGACGTCTTGGACGAGAAGCTCTAGGAAATACGTAAGCAATAGTTTTAACAGGTTGAGACACTAGGACGGAGAGAGCGAGAGGCGCGGGCGGCCTCGTTGCCTGCGCTCCAGCTGCTGCTCTCGTTTGCTTGCATGAACAGTCGCGAGTGGACGCGCGGCGGCTCGCGACTCGTCCGCCGACTTGCGAAGAATCGACGAGTCAGTCGAAAAGGGCCGACGCTGCGGCGACAGCTGCGGCGACAGCTGACGCGTCAACCTCGCTGACCGAGCAGTTGGAGTCCGACGGGCTTCGGCTTGAAGAACTCGGCTGCCGACGGCTGACGGAAAGGGCGAGGGTTTTCGAAGACATGTGGGCTCACCTGAGCTCCGGCCTGCTGTGCTCCTTGTGCGGCTGCCTACTACACAAGGTGAAGGCCGCTGATGCTCGCATTGACCCCGGGTTTGCTTGCCTGGGCTGGCTCTCGTATCTGATGTACAGCGGTACCGTGGCTTACGAGTTTAATTCGTTCCGTGTCGGAGCTCGTAACTCAAATTACTCTTATTTTCTATCAATTTCCCCGATTGAAATGAATTGAAATGCCATTAATCTGTCCCGGAACCCCCAAAGAACTACGATTTTTTGTCACGCTTTTAAGTTCTAAAATGTACTTACAAACAATGAATATTGTTTTAAAAACAATACAATATAATGTCTTGCAATAAAAGGGTTTTATTAATCCTAAGGTACAGGAATAACTTGGAGATCAGACAACTTCGAAATGCGAATGGAGTTAGAGGAAAAAGGCTGCAATGAATATCTGAATCTTATTCACCGATTTGTGCACTTTTAGCTGGGCTTTTCTCGCTTTCAGTTTATTGGCTGGGCCAATACGCGGACGCGCCGATTGTTATCAGTTATGCCACGAGCTCTCACACAATTACATTGCCTAAATAGAGTACAGTACGTACTTAGCTGTCCCTCCTGCCGTAGTCAGATTTGACACCGGATTCTGGCGATCTTGTGCGTCCAAGCACCACGATTTCTTGCTCGAGTCCGTCTGGGAGCGGAACAACAGGCCTGTGCTTGGCGTCACATCCGGGTCGAAGGGCAAAGTCTTGCCACGGAACATCATTCGCTGCCCTACCCTTAGTGGCCTGAGTAATCTTACGTAGTGCAACGTTCGTTGTGGCAACTAGCGATGGAGTATCTGAAGCTGACTAGTAACCCGAATTTTGGCTCGCAACGCAAAGCCAAAATCGTTCTAGAGACAGCTCGTACATCGTAACACTCGTATGTCCAGGCACTCGTAAGCCGAGGTACCAGTGTATATATATATATATATATATATATATATATATATATATATATATATATATATATATATATATATATATATATATATATATATATATATATATATATATATATATATATATATATATATATATATATAAACGTGTACCTAGCTATGCACGTTCAAGGGTAACCTGCATTTACTTAATCATCAATACTGGGCTTCATCGCACCAAGTGTTGGAGATGGTCTTGCAGAGGCTGAAGTACTAAGACAGCACTGTGAAGAAAATATAAGCTTATAGCTAATCACTTTGCCTGAGTATTTTTTATTTTTTATTAGCTCATAATCACAGGACCAAGCATGGAATCATTTTAAAATTCGACCATGGGTAACCGCGGCGATCATTTGACCTCATACAGCTCGATCTCTGTGACCACGTGACCACGATGCGCGAAAATTACCAAAGTAAACTCGTTTTTATTCCTTAAATCAGTTTAAAGATTTAAAATGATTGCTAAATTGGTTTAGTATTTAAAAATATGGATCTTTGGACAGCGTCTCAGTAGCTAATTGTTGAGCGGTCACGGCACGCTGTAAGGATGACTATAATTTATTTAAAAATATGGATCTTTGGACAGCGTCTCAGTAGCTAATTGTTGAGCGGTCACGGCACGCTGTAAGGATGGCTATAATTTTAAAGTTTGCTAGTTACGACTGATGTAATCCTAAATGTGGCGTCCGAATAACTGCCTGTATAGTGCGTCATAATTATAAATTAAATTCTCTTGTGTGCAGTTTACGTTGACTAGAAGCAGAGAAAGCAATGGGATAGTTGGTAAGAAGATGCACTATTGTGCAGAAAGCATAATCGAATCAACCTAAAGACACCCTCTGCCTCTTTCTCTCTCTCTCTCTCTCTCTCTCTCTCTCTCTCTCTCTCTCTCTCTCTCTCTCTCTCTCGCCTACAGGTTGCTCCACTCGTTTTCTGAGGGGCTAGCCGACGCCCCTTCCTCCTGCAGGTCTCGCTGTACCCAGTACCAGCTGATGGCGGACTGCCCGCCTCTTGGCTTCCTGCCGTCCCGCCGTTTCTCGCACTAAATTGAAATCTTTTCGCAATCTTTTCTGTCTTTGAAATTCTGGTTTTGCTACTGGCTTTTTTCAAGACCTGCGTGGACTTTGCATGCGTAATTTAAGTCTCAGCTAATGTCACCTCTGTTCCACCCTGCTGTGCCTGCGTTCAAGTGAACTTGTCTGTTTTCCTAAGCGATTGGCATGGTAACCTGTGCACGATGCCGTGCTTATTACTAATCTCGGATTCCTCCAAACAGCGGCTTTCGTGTCTCATTTTTGAGTGGTCTGCATGATTGTTCTGAGTGTTGCTTGCTAATGCAGTGCGCACATTTCACTCTGTTGGAACAGCTGATGACGGGTCGCTCGCTATTCGAGAGGCCAGCAGGTGACGGTGACGGATTGCAGCCAACCCTGGGGTTGGCTGCAATCCGTCACCTGCTGTAGGGGGAAATTGTCAACCAGCTGTCACCAGCCGTAGGGGGAAATTGTCAACCAGCTGTCACCTGCCGTAGGGGGAAATTGTCAACCAGCTGTCACCAGCCGTAGGGGGAAATTGTCAACCAGCTGTCACCAGCCGTAGGGGGAAATTGTCAACCAGCTGTCACCAGCCGTAGGGGGAAATTGTGATCCTGGTCCTCAAGGCGCAGTAGCAAGATTTGATTACTTCTCCCCCCAGCTGAACTGCTGCGTTCGGCTTGGTCTCTTCGCGTCCTCATGTTCTGTATGAATAATAAATTAGCTGCTGCATTCCTTACGTTTATAAGCCATCTGCGACGGAAGCTTTTTCACAGCCGGTCCAGCGCTGTAGAACTAACTTCCGCATTCCTTACACGACATCGTCTTTACACGTCCGTCACATTTGGCGCACCGTTTCCAGCTGTCCTGAGATGTCACTGCAATACCGCACACTTTCTCGACTGCCGTCCGTACACACTAATACTTCTAGCTTTCTCTTTGTGCACGAGATGGAGGCTTTTGGCTATTGTATTCGCACTGACAGCCGCTTTGACTTTGAGTGGGTGATCTGAAGCTCTCCGTCGGAGTAACCTATGAGTCCTGATGACTTTGCGGAGCTCCGTACGAAGATACAGCACAGCGATACCCCATTGGTCAGAAATTCAGGGCTATTGCTACTCTCCCAGTGACTTCTAGAGAGCCTGAATAGAGATTTGATTCACTTGAGACAGTATTAGTATCATCTTTGTAATGAAAAGATAATTTCCCACGAACTAAGTAAATGCTTTGAGGAACATGATGTGTTTCCACTTTCTTTTTAAGTGACTCTGTGTCCTTATTTCAGCCTTTAAATCGTCCGCAGCTTGGAGTTTTCGAAGCGATTCTTGGTCTCTAAATATTTTTAGTTCGGCAGCAGCTGCAGCTGAAGTGACCGTAGTCCGATGATGAGCACTTGCCACGATGCTACGGTTGAGGAATACGTATTTCGTGTAGATATTCTTTAGGCCTGAAAACTAAGAAATCAAAAGCTAGATGGCAGGCTATGGAACTCGGTGCACTCACTGCTTGATAGGAAGCCGATGCCGATCCGGGAGAGGTGTTGTAAATTGATCTCGTGGACGCTCGCGAGAGACACTCCTCTACCTGGCGGCTGCCCCCGATTTAATCATCGGCAAGGCCTCGTAACCGCGAGTTAGGCTCGGAAGTCAAGACGGCAGACGACAAATGCTTGGACTAATGGTACTGTGGGTACCCGTAGCGATGTGCGACTGGACTTTTTAGCATGCCTACCTAACTGACAGCTGATAGGGTTTGTTTATTTTAGAGCTGGCCTCTTCATCAAGCGAAATGTCATTTATTTTTAAGGGAACCCAATAATAATTAGTGCACTAGCTACGCGGAGATCGGTGCTGGGGCTACTGGGGGAGCTAGGAATCAGCCGATTTTCTTCTAAAGGTATTGATAACGCGAGAGAACCATCTCGAGTAGATCCCTAGCTTCCCTAGGTCAAGGTCTCTGAGAGTGTTGTACACATTGTTACTATTATTTTTTACTTTTGTATTCTTTATTAAGCATGATCCTGTGCATGAAACTGGATCCCGCGATGGATTATCTTGCAGCTTGTTCTTAAGCAATAGGATAGAGTGCCATTTCCCTTAATGTGCAATAGCAATGGTCTAGTATTACTTTTAAAAGAAAAGAAGTTGATTAAGGCGTGTGTTTTAGAGTAAAAACGGACCAGAATCCCTTGGCGAGTGAGGCGTCAAATAGGTAGCGAGTAAGTGGCTGTATTATGGTATTGTGAGGAGCAAGCAGAATAATAATAATAATAATAATGCACTTGATAAAGCGCCCTCAGAGAACTTAATCTCTTTCTAGGCGCTTTACATTTGCTGTCAAGGGAAATGCAATTGAATGGTAAGTAAAATCATGCTTGAAAAACAAACAAGATGAATAACATGGTTAGGGGTGACATGCACAGGGTCAGCATGCAAATTGATAAATAATAAATAAATAAGAAATAAGAATAAAACTGAAGGTGTATATGCGCTTGTTACTTGGCTCAGAAATCTCTTGCCGCTCCGAATAGATCTCAGGCGGGCTGGCGACTGATTAATAACAAAAGAATAGTAGTAAATCATTTAACGCAGTACAGCAACAAACTTTTATAAACGACAAAATCTTGTACTTATATCTGAGCCGCTTAAAAAATTTCTTAAAATATGGTTTTTGGAAAGGTCGGTATAGTGAACACAAAAACTAATGGATGCAGTTAACTAGTTTCAAATAATTAAAGCTCTACTTTTTCGTAAAATTTTAGAAAGAACTGGTTCTCCAACTCCTGAAAACATCTTAGCTCATTTAATAGCCAATTTGTATAGCGGCAGAAAAGCTTTATCAGCTTTCACCACCGCTTACAGTTGGCGATATAGGGTCACCAAAATTCAAAATCTTAACCCACCTCGTTTTTGTAGAGCGACCACCTTACCTCGTTCGCTACCACAGCCCTAGTGAAATGAACGGCCTAGAATTTTCCTATCTCTGCGCACTCATGACTTACAAATTTAACCAGATCAGAATGCCGCGAACATGCAGGCATACTTGCTCGGGTGACCTTGGCCTCGTTCGTCGTGCGATTTCCTAGAGAGCGGATACTGTGCGTTGTATCGCTCGTTGCGTTTCTTCAAAGCCAAGAACTACATTTGGTCTTCTCGCGTAGATCGCGGATGACCTTTCGACGGTAAGGGCTGTCAAGCCTTCTTATAAGAAGAAAGTACTTCCTTAGGTTAGGCATACATATTTTGCTCTCAACTCCTAACCTTTCCCTCACTGCTCTTAGCCTTCTGTATAAAGATTGAAGACGTGTGGAATGACTAAGGGGAACAATGCTTAAATTAGCAACTGATGTATGGATGAGTATTTAATAGTACTAGCAGTAATGGAAAATTGGTAATGCTCACTAAGAGCATCAGCTCACATTTAAGGCAATTAATATTTTCTAGAACGAAAGCGTATCACTTTTTTAAATAAATTATACTATTCGCGAACGCATAAACGACAGACTTGAGAACTCAAAACAACGAAGGATTAACTTTAAAACATATGGCAACTAAAGGTTGGCAGGCTTTGGAATGAGCTTCGAAAAACAATCGTGCCTCTAGCAGAAACAATTGCAAAACCACTGGATGCTCAATCCATTGTCCGTCGACCTATTGGTCTATTAAAACTGCTTCCGCTCGAAGCTCCGCCCACTCCGCAAAGGGCTTGCAGGTTTCCACGATGTGTTTTGAAGCAGCAAATAACACACCCACTATGGGTGGCGATGAGAGAGCAGATCTGACGCATGCCTTCGTATGGATCCGGGCAAATGTGTCAACCCCCAGGATCAGTCCACCGCCAGCAAACACATGCTTAAGAAATGTGAGCATTCTCTATCATCTTTTTGATAGTGAAGCTGAGGAATTTTATCCGGGCGAGATGGCTCTGCTATTACGACGTACGTCTGTCACGTCAGGTTTTTTTCGTCGCTTTACTTGGTATTACATAAGACTAATTTGAGATTTGTCTCGATGATGTCTTTTCAGGCAAAGTCTCATGGACAGGCGAGTGCGGAAATGTGGTGCTCGAGTTGCGTTGACGACTACGCGAGGCTCAACAGCCGCTGTCCAGTCGCAGGCTGCGACTGCAGCGGCACAGAACTTATTCGTGTTTTGCAAATCGACCGCGTCATTGAAGACATGCAGCGTCACGTGACCGAAGCTCGGAGAAGTGCTGAGAAGGAGCTGAAGGATGCGGCGAGGGGTGGAGGAGGAGGAGGCGGAGGCGGAGAGGCAAGAGCGACGAGCGAGCGTACGGCAGGTGCACAGCCGCTAGTCCCTCAGTCATACCGCACTACGGCTCACATAGGGACGTCAAAAACTGAGCGACAGCTATTTCATTGAGAAATAAAGTTCTGGTTGAGTAAGCAACCGTGAGCTTCCTCATTTGCATACCTACAGTTGATATTATTGCAGCTCTTAACTTAGGTTTAGAAAATTCATGGAATGGAGGCGGGATAATCTTACGAGACGAAAGAAATTGAGTAGGAGACCGTAGAGAGGAAGTGGGAGACAGAAGAGAGGAAAGTAAGAGACGGAAGAGAAAAGAGTACGAGACGGAAGAGAGGGAGTATGAAACGGAAGAGATGAGAATAAGAGACGGTAGTGAGAGAGCAAGAGATGAAAGAGAGAAGAGTAAGAGAATGTATAGAGGAAGTAGGAGTCAATTGAGATAAGAGTTTTAAGAGACAAAAGAAAGAGGCTTGGAGATGGTAGAGAGGAAGTAAGAGACGGAGACAAGAGTGCAGGAGATGAAAGCGAGAAGACTTTTGAGAGATGGATGATATTGGAGTAGGAGACGGTAGATAGGAGACAGAGAGTGAGGATTTTACCGAGAAACTTGATGAGAGAGGCGTAACGATGGACGATATGAGTGGGTACAGGCATCAGCACTTTCGCAGCGTAGCGTGATTCAGAAATCGGAAAGTTTAATGCTCCCAATCGGCTCTGCCAGCATATGTGCTGTTGAATTTGCACGAAATCTAGGCATTCTGTTCCAAAGCGAGCTTTCATTAGACGACCACATAAACTCCACAGTAAAGCTTGCCTACTTTCAACTGCATAACCTTGCTACAATTCGGGCTTGCTTAGACAGGGATACTACATCCAAACATGGTCCATGCATTTGTGACATCCCATCATGACTTCTGAAACTCACAGCTAGTTGATCTACCAGCCTATTCAATCAGACATATGCAGCTGGTGCACAACTCTGCAGCTAGGCTTGTTTTTTGTGAGTGTCGCATTTGCCACATCACTTCAATTCTCGCCGACCTGCACTGACTTCCAGTCAAGCAACGGATCGACTTCAAGGTTTAATCACGCACTTTCATGTTCAATCACTCTTTGGCTCCAGCCTACCTATTAGATCTACTACCCCACCAGGCTAATAATCACACCAATCTCTTTTCAGAATCTCGTCGTTTATCTACACCTCGTACGAACATCAAAGTCTTTGAAGACCACGTCTTAAGTTTGTATGCTCCCAAAGCGTGAACTCACTTCCGACTTGCGTCGCGACATCCCCTGACTTGACCGCATTTGAAAAAAAAACTAACAACGCATCTTTCTATCACAGCATATGGTCTGTCCATATTATTCGTTCTCTGCGTGCTTATGCATGCTCGCACTGTTCATGCTGCCACTAACCATATTTGAATGCTGACCCTGTGCAAGTCACCCCTAACCATTTTTGCTAACCATTTTTGCTTGTCGTTGAGCATTATACCACTCACCATTCGATCGGGCTTCATTTGCAGCAAACGTAAGTGCCTATAAAAAGATGGAGTTATCTGAGGGAGCTACATTAAATGTATTGTTGTTATTATTATTATTATTATAGCTATTATAAGTGTGAGAACTTGATTATATTTGCAAATTGGCATACGTAGCTGCCACAGGCCTTCATAATTGAAATTGAGCGTTTAATTGCTAAAGCTCTACGCTGGTTGGCCTGATTTTTAAATATAAATAAATATAATTCATTTGTATAGCGCCCCAAGAGAACTAAATCTCTATGCAGGTGCTTCACAAATGCCTCGAGGCTCGAGTCCACGACCTCAGCCAGACCTTAGTCGGGGCAAGCCCCTTAACCGCTGGACCAACCCAGCTCGTTTAATGTGCTCGCCCTGACCCAGGTCTGGACGAGGTCGTGGGTTCAAGCCCAGCGGCATATTTGAAGTGCCTGAATTGAGATTAGGTTCTCTTAGGGTGCCATACAAATGAATGATTTATATATATTTATATAAATACCTCAGCTACCCGCTGAAGAACCCTGCATGACGAGAGTAGCGGAAGACGGCAGCAACTAAGAGAGCGCCTATACTTTAAGGTACAGAGCCTATGCCGGTAAGCGAAGTGAAATTTATTCGACCGGGACGGAGGGATGCAGGCAACCGAATACAGCAGCGATGTCGTGCAGAAACTGCGGTATTTAGCTACGGCCACACTTCCTAAGGCTGTCTGCTTGATACATCTCTTTGGCTTTCATGCTTTCTAGCCACGGGTAAGCAAATTACTAGCTTCAAGCCATCAAATTCGGAAACCGCAAATAATAAAGATAGGAGCAGTTATAGTCTGGCTAATTTAGCACGCCGCCACTTCAATACCTCATAATTTGTTCCTAGTCCTTATAATTCCAGCAACGAATAAACTAGCCTACCTTTTTTATAGGGTTTGGTGCTTAGGCCACAGATTTCACAACGCGGTCCTAGCTGCCGAGCTACATATAGTAGCATTTTGGCGGGCTGCTACTCTCGAGACTATGGATACGCTGAAAGCTGAGGTCGGGACTATGGATACGCTGAAGGCCGAGGTGGGGACTATAGATACGCTGAAGGCCGAGGTCGGGACTATGGAAGCGCTGAAGGCCGAGGTTGAGAATGTGGACGTGCTGAAGGCAGAGGTCGGTACAATGGATAATAAAAATAATAATAATATTGCACTTGATAAAGCGACCTCGGAGAACTCAATCTCTTTCTAGGCACTTTACATTTGCTGCAAATGGAAATGCATTTAAATGGTGATTAATATCATGCTTGATAAACATACAACATGAATAACATGGTTAGGAGTGACATGCACAGGGTTAGTATGCAGATGTGATTAGTGGCAGCATGCACGGTGTCAGCACGCATAGGCACATGAAGGACGAATCACAGGGACCCACTAAATGCTGTCCTAAATAGGTGTGTTTTAAGTTTTTTTTTTAAATGTGGTCAAGTCAGGGGATGTTGCGGCGCAATTGGTGAGGGAGTTCCAGGCTTTGGGAGCATACCAACTAAACGCACGGTCTCCAAAAGATTTAAGGTTTGTACGAGGTATTGGTAGACTGCTGAATTCCGAAAAGTGGGTGGTACGATGCTTGGCCTGGTGTAGGAGTAGATCTGCGAGATAGGCTGGAGCCAAAAAATGAAGTGACCTAAAAGTGAGCGACAAAACCTTGAAGTCAATCCGTTGCTTGACTTGTAGCCAGTGCAGGTCGGCGAGAAGTGGAGTAATGTGGCAACTGCGACGCTCACGACAGACAAGCCTAGCTGCTGAGTTCTGCACCGGCTGCAATCGCCTGATCGCACATGCCGGTAGGCCAGTAAGCAGTGAGTTGCAGAAGTCGAGACGGGATGTCACGAATGCATAGACCAACTTGGACGTGGTACCCTTATCTAAACAAGCCCGAATTTTAGCAATGTTATGTAGCTGAAAGTAGGCAGATTTGACTGTGGAGCTGATGTGGTCGTCTAACGAGAGGTCACTTTGTAACATGACTAGATTTCGAGCTGATTCAACAGGAAATATCCTGTCAGAGCCAATTTTGAGAGTCAGCCTTTCCAATTTCTGAATCATACTGGGTTTGCCCAAAACTAATAAGTTAGTTTTATCATCGTTTAGTTTTAGAAAATTTGATGCCATTCATGTGTGGATGTCATCAATGCATGCAGCAAGTGAGTTTAGAGAATTTGAGGTGCTCGAAGGCTGGGAGGGATCAAAGCAAAGGTACAACTGAGTGTCCTCCGCATAGAAGTGAAAGCCTAGATTGTGCTTGGCAATCACATCAGCAAGAGTGAGAGTATAAACCGTGAAAAGAACTGGACCTAGCACGGAGCCCTGAGGTACCCCATATTTCAGAGGTACCTCAGATGATCTTTGTCCATTCACGTCAATACTCTGGAGTCTCCCACTGAGATAGGACCTGAACCATTGCAAGCCAGTGCCAGTGGTGATGCCCCGGCAAGATGAGGGGCGCTCTAGAAGAACTCGGTGATCGATAGTATCAAAAGCTGCCGAAAGACTGGATACGCTGCAGGTCTAGGTCGGGACTATGGATACGCTGAAGGCAGAGATCGGGACTATGGATACGCTAAAGGCAGAGGTCAGGCCAACGACTGAAGCAAAAATACGGAGTACTCGTTACGTCTCGATAAAGTAGCAGTCTGCTAAGAATAACGTTGACTCCGCAACAAGTATGGAGAAGAAGTGCTCTAAGGCGAGCATCAGGTTTGAGCTTGGACTAGTGATAATCTGGAAGCGTGCTTTCTAAAAGATTCAAATAGGAGATTTGAAAGGCTGCAATCGAGGGGACTGCAAATGGCTTAAAATTTCGTTAGGAACAGGCGATAATTTAAAGTTCCCACTCATCAGTCGCTTTAATACCCTAATTTTGCAAGCTATGCGAAGTGCTTGGAAAGTGATTTATTTCGAGGATGTGAGCCCGCAACTGAACAAATAGAACTTGCCCTTTCTTCGTTGAATGAACTTTTTTCCTCTGCGGGCGTAACGCAAATTTTCATGCGATAAAACCGAATCGACGGTAAACTATGTAGCACTCCGCGTATTTGATCAATCTCATTTATGTCTGCTATTTTGCTACCAACCATATAATATATATATATATATATATATATATATTACGCAACTATTATCATTTATGTATACATCTGTCTATGTATTAAAAGAACCCTACGTTTGTCCAAGCAATACAAGAGTACTGAACTCGACCATTGCCGACTGTCAGTACGTTTGAGCAGATTCACACGTCATTCGCTAAAGCATTTGCCTTGGTGTTGCTGAAACACGTTCTTTATAGGAATAATTTAACTCTGTGCAGAAAGCTGCGGAGCCTCTGTGATTATTTGAATTTCGTACATTTTTAGAAGTCGAAGAAAGCGGATGTAGTTAAACCAGACGATAGCTGACTTCATATTCAGCGGTATACGACTTAGTGCATCCTCTCATCAAACAGAGGAATGTCCTCTATTGGCCACATTGGTAGGAATGCTCTGGGCTTCTTTTTCTTGAAATAAATCTTTATTTCCTTTTAATCACCGCGAAACAATATTAAGATCAGGGAAGCGACTTCTATCCAGGCTCATGGATGCCTTCTATTGATTTAGACCGCCGTTCTAAGCTCTTACTACATCCAACATGGCCAAACGTGGAGGCTCATTTAAAACTTATATATGATACTCAGCCAGAAGAAGTCACCTTGGTATTTTGGCATGCACCGTGTCTTGGCTATTGCATATGAAAGATAGCATCCCAAATCGCCACTGCAATGGCAAATCATATAGAGACCCAGCGGTGGCGAAAACGCCATTTTATTTACTCGTAGTATCGTAGCAACTACAGTTTGGTTCGAAAACAGTGGCTCGTTCAGTAAAGGCAATTTAATGCTAAATATAGCTAGCAAAACTTAAATATAATTCATTTGTATAGCGCCCAAAGAGAACTTAATCTCCATTCAGACACTTCACACATGCCTCGGGGCTCGAGCCCATGACCTCCGGCTGTCGTGGTGAGCACCTCAACCGCTGGACCAAACCTGCTCGATTTTATATTTAGCGAAAACTTATAGAGCGTCCAAAGAAAACAGCGGTTCTAGCTATGCAGTTTCCGTAGGCCGGAACAGCTGTCTATCCATTTGGTACTGATAAAATACCCGAATAAAATGTAAGAAGCATCAGGACGCATGCGCCTCGTGCTGCCTCGTGCTTCCATGCTCCATAGATGAGAGTGGAGGTTTCGAAGCGCCGTGCCACGAGACATTCGTAAATGTGCTATACTCTACCGTCTGAAAATGATCCTGACGTAATTACTTTTACTGTGACGCAAGCAATTGTCAGCGTCCTGTTGGGGTGCCGGTTCAGTCAAAGCGTGAAACGCAGCAGCACGAGACGACCAGTGCAGCTGATTGCCTTTCATAGAATCTCCTACCATGTTTCTAGGATGCGGCTTATTACATTATTTTCGATTATTCTTACGAAACTTATTCTGGAACCACGATGAACCGAGTTCGGCGAGTTGGGCGCAGTCGTCGAGGCAAACCTGCGACGACGGCTCGCTCGATGCGGTAAGACTACTCATGCTCCAAGCCAATTCATCAATGTCCTGCAAGCACTAGTTATTCATTGATTGAGCTGCATACCGTCTGGCGTAAATATTTTTCTCAGATAACAGAATCAGGAGAAAGAGGAAGCACGGATTCGAAGCTTCATTCGCTCGCCAAGCCTGTCTCTTTAAAACCAGCGGCAGCGTTGGCTAATGAAGACATCGACTGCATTGCTGAAGTCGCTCTCAAGGAGGCATCCTCTCTGGAGAAGGAGCTCGCACGAGACGTACACATGGCGAGGCTGCACGCATTGAATGAATGGAGACACTTGCTCGAGAAAAGCAAGTCGTGTCCAGTGTGCTCGAACCCGCACTGTCAGGTATGGCGCACATTTGACTGTGGGATAAGCTGATTTTGCGGGAGAGTAACTGTTACAGAGCTATGTGGGAAAAGGTGAGCATGTGAGCACGCGGTACAATGCGATTTATGAAGGCCTGTGTATAATAACGCGTGACTGAGAGATGTGGACAGTATGTGAGCATGTGGGAAAACACGTGCTGAAAAGAGGCGTGACTTTCAGAGGGATCCTATGCTGTCTGAGTGGAAGCTTGAGCGAAAGTGAAAGACACTCGAGTTGAAAGAGAAGCAGTGAGCTCTCTCTCTCTCTCTCTCTCTCTCTCTCTCTCTCTCTCTCTCTCTCTATCGCTCTCTATCGCTCTCTGTCTCTCTATCGCTCTTTGTCTCTCTATCGCTCTCTGTTTCTCTCTCTCTATCGCTCTCTATCTCTCTCTCTCTCTCTCTCTCTCTCTCTCTCTCTCTCTCTCTCCTCTCTCTCTCTCTCTCTCTCTCTCTCTCTCTCTCTCTCTCTCTCTCTCTCTCTCTCTCTCTCTCTCTCTCTCTCTCTCTCTCTCTCTCTCTATCGCTCTCTATCGCTCTCTGTCTCTCTATCGCTCTCTGTCTCTCTATCGCTCTCTGTCTCTCTATCGCTCTCTGTTTCTCTCTCTCTATCGCTCTCTATCTCTCTCTCTCTCTCTCTCTCTCTCTCTCTCTCTCTCTCTCTCTCTCTCTCTCTCTCTCTCTCTCTCTCTCTCTCTCTCTCTCTCTCTCTCTCTCTCTCTCTCTCTCTCTCTCTCTCTCTCTCTCTCTCTATCGCTCTCTCTCTCTTTCTGCACAATTTTATCTGTTAAATTAGCTTTAGTTAAAATCGGTAACCAATGTCTTTTATCATAAACAAAATAATGCACATCAGACATTAATATCTTTTTTATCTGATAGCAGTTGCATTCATATTCTTATTCTGGACCGTTTACTTGCTGGAGTGATAACAACCTATAAATGTTCATGATAATAAATAATTATAATGTATCTCCGTCTGTAGCTTCACTGAAATATAAGGACTAAATGGGCGCTACTGAGAAGAGGTTCTCTACTCCACTCACTCGCCTCTAGTGGCTCTCGGCTCATGCTGCCTTTAGTTCATAACGTTTTCTTAACGTAACACGTGCAAAAATAGCTTCATGGTTCTTCCTGTAGGCAGACAGCTACTTTAGTTTGGCTGGTTAACTGTTGCACATACACAGTTATTATATTTGATCACATGTCGCTAGCTAGTTCGAACAGGGATGCTGAGCTTATCATTCGACAGAAACGGCTCTGCTTCGGGTTTAAAGTGACCGTCGGAAAAGCCCGGATCTTAGTGCTACATATCTCTGCTAATTCTCTTACATCTAGCAGCAGGATTTGACAACATTGACCACTTCTGCATTCTTGGGGCAGTCATCAGACACCCATGCCTTCATAGAGCGCTTCTCTCTGATGACGAGGCTCGTACTTGCCATCAGCTGCAGACAGTGACGGCAAGCTGAGTCAGGGCTCATTGGACTGCATGAGCTCTTAGCTTGACCTGATTGGATGGATTCCTGATCAAACCGGCCTTGACCATGTACCGCTGCCTATCGGACGCGAAAAATCGGCACAGAGCCTATCAGATACCGAGAAGCCGCTCGTAGCCAAAGCAAGCTGCCGAGACTCATTTAAGTCATCGGAATCAGCTGTGGTGCTTGAAAATAAACTTAATGCTTGCCTTGCAGACATGCGATCCTGGATGTAGGGCAATTAAAATAAGCGACGATAAAACCGAACCCATACTCGGAGGACACCCAAAGCGTCCCGATGGACTAGGAGAGCTAGCTCTTTTTAATGGGGATGCTGCAGTGCGACCGTCGCCGTGTGCTCAAACTTAAGACATCCTCTTTGTGCTTCAGATTTAAAAGCTTCATTGAGAAGACTGCAAAGATAGCGATCACGTTCGATGTCTTTCCGAGATCAGAGACTGTCTACCCAGCTGGCTTGCTAAAATTCATACTCACTCCCTCGTTCTGTCTGGGCTCAGCTACTACAATCTCGTTCGGCAGGGTGACCACCGGAAAAGCTCTAGTAACAATAACAACAATACTTTCGATATGGCACCCTCAGAGAACTCAATCTCTTTCTGTGCGCTTTACATTTCCTGCAAAGGAAGCACGATCTATTAGGCATCCGAAGCTGGCAATAAAAGATGTAGCTCCGAGGCTAGTCATGAAATCCGCAAAGGTCTATCCGCGTTTCCGCCATATCTTGGCTCCTTCATACCAAGCTGAAGCGCTGTACTGATTTCAGCCTCCTCTTGCCCGCAGGTTCTCTATGGACCATAAATTAGCTGTGTCATTCTTCCGCTTACAAAGAATGTCGGTGACAGAAGCTTTGGCTCTGCAAGTTCTAGTGAGTGGAGCTCACTTTCCACAATTCTTACTCGATGGCTTCTATTCTCCCGCTGCCGACTGTGGCACACCCTTTCCAGCTGCTCTTAGCGGCTATTTCCATCTTGCTCATTTCCTCGTATTCACTGCTGAATCTGCTATGCTTCTCAATTTTTTGCGTTTTCTGCGATTATTTCTGTTGGCAACCATACGATTACAGGAACATGTTCAGGCTGTGGATGGTCTATGTAAAATAAAATTGCCCAACACCCACTTAGTTTGTACGGCTTAGTGGAAATGCAAACGGAGGTGGATTATGTTACTTATAATTGCCCCCACGGAAATATTCGTTGAACTATCACTAGCTTTTGGATTCTGCTGAATATTAACATTCTATCCGATGCCTTAAGCTGGGCTTGGTCAATGTGAGTGAGGCTATGCTAACAACGGACAGGCTCTAGTGGTTCGAAATGGCATTGTGCTGGTAGACGTCGACTGTTAAATTCACTGCGCTGGACACAACCTGACTAGGTGAACATATATTCCTGGCCTGCTGAAGCCTCCTCTAGATATTGGATGGAATTCACTCACTTCACCTTTACTCACTAGCTGCTAAGTGGAATTTCCTGCTGATACTCAATATCATGCAGATCTATTATCTATAACTCAGAGAATACATGATACGAAGATATATCAACTTATGACGCTCTCCCTGAAGATATATCAACTTATGACGTTCTCATTCTGCATTGAGCGTGGGCTTCAATATACGGCCAATCCAATCGTCTGGCTCGTACACGATACTAAATGAAGCCATCGTAGACTGCCTTTTTGAGCAGCCCTTCGGAGACTGGTCTATCTTACAGTAGACAGTAGACTATCTTAACGGCTCATTTCACATTCTTCCTCATTCAGTTCATTCAGGACCTCCAGCACCTGACCGCATCTCCAAGCGCACATGCCCCACGATTCCTTGAAACCTGACAGACTATACGCAAATGACCAAATTGCCAACCATCTTAAAGCAAATGTTGTCTGGACAAAGCTGCCAAAAGGCATTGACAGCTGCTCGGATTTGACGCGTAGCAGTAAAACAAACCTGGCGGAGTTACGCTCGTCGTAGCTGGATCGTCGTGATCCATCTGATGTGGAGAAAAGCTCTCTCCTCAAGAGTTAACGAGCGACCCTTCTCGTCTGGTAATTGTACTGCCTGCTTTCTCTCTCTCTCTCTCTCTCTCTCTCTCTCTCACTCTCTCTTTCTCTCTCTCACTCTCTCTCTCACTCTCTCTCGCTGTCATGGTAGTGCGGTCTTTAATTGTTTTATCCGCAAGCTCAGCATACATGAGTTGCATACCTAACCCTGTCGAAGTTGGCTACAAGCTGTCGAAGTTGGCTACAAGCTGTCGAAGTTGGCTACAAGCTGTCGAAGTTGGCTACAAGCTGTAGAAGTTGGCTACAAGCTGTAGAAGTTGGCTACAAGCTGTAGAAGTTGGCTACAAGCTGTAGAAGTTGGCTACAAGCTGTCGAAGTTGGCTACAAGCTGTAGAAGTTGGCTACAAGCTGTAGAAGTTGGCTACAAGCTGTAGAAGTTGGCTACAAGCTGTAGAAGTTGGCTACAAGCTGTCGAAGTTGGCTACAAGCTGTCGAAGTTGGCTACAAGCTGTCGAAGTTGGCTACGAGCTGTAAAAGTTGGCTACGAGCTGTCGAAGTTGGCTACGAGCTGTAGAAGTTGGCTACAAGCTGTAGAAGTTGGCTACAAGCTGTAGAAGTTGGCTACAAGCTGTCGAAGTTGGCTACAAGCTGTCGAAGTTGGCTACAAGCTGTCAAAGTTGGCTACAAGCTGTCAAAGTTGGCTACAAGCTGTCGAAGTTGGCTACAAGCTGTCGAAGTTGGCTACAAGCTGTAGAAGTTGGCTACAAGCTGTAGAAGTTGGCTACAAGCTGTAGAAGTTGGCTACAAGCTGTAGAAGTTGGCTACAAGCTGTAGAAGTTGGCTACAAGCTGTAGAAGTTGGCTACAAGCTGTAGAAGTTGGCTACAAGCTGTAGAAGTTGGCTACAAGCTGTAGAAGTTGGCTACAAGCTGTAGAAGTTGGCTACAAGCTGTAGAAGTTGGCTACAAGCTGTCGAAGTTGGCTACAAGCTGTCGAAGTTGGCTACAAGCTGTCGAAGTTGGCTACAAGCTGTCGAAGTTGGCTACAAGTTGTCGAAGTTGGCTACAAGCTGTCGAAGTTGGCTACAAGCTGTCGAAGTTGGCTACAAGCTGTCGAAGTTGGCTACAAGCTGTCGAAGTTGGCTACAAGCTGTAGAAGTTGGCTACAAGCTGTAGAAGTTGGCTACAAGCTGTCGAAGTTGGCTACAAGCTGTCGAAGTTGGCTACAAGCTGTCGAAGTTGGCTACAAGCTGTATAAGTTGGCTACTAGCTGTATAAGTTGGCTACAAGCTGTCGAAGTTGACTACAAGCTGTCGAAGTTGGCTACAAGCTGTCGAAGTTGGCTACAAGCTGTCGAAGTTGGCTACAAGCTGTAGAAGTTGGCTACAAGCTGTAGAAGTTGGCTACAAGCTGTAGAAGTTGGCTACAAGCTGTCGAAGTTGGCTACAAGCTGTCGAAGTTGGCTACAAGCTGTCGAAGTTGGCTACAAGCTGTCGAAGTTGGCTACAAGCTGTAGAAGTTGGCTACAAGCTGTAGAAGTTGGCTACAAGCTGTAGAAGTTGGCTACAAGCTGTAGAAGTTGGCTACAAGCTGTAGAAGTTGGCTACAAGCTGTAGAAGTTGGCTACAAGCTGTCGAAGTTGGCTACAAGCTGTCGAAGTTGGCTACAAGCTGTCGAAGTTGGCTACAAGCTGTCGAAGTTGGCTACAAGCTGTCGAAGTTGGCTACAAGCTGTATGAGTTGGCTACAAGCTGTATGAGTTGGCTACAAGCTGTATGAGTTGACTACAAGCTGTATAAGTTGACTACAAGCTGTCGAAGTTGGCTACAAGCTGTCAAAGTTGGCTACAAGCTGTCGAAGTTGGCTACAAGCTGTAGAAGTTGGCTACAAGCTGTCGAAGTTGGCTACAAGCTGTCGAAGTTGGCTACAAGCTGTCGAAGTTGGCTACAAGCTGTCGAAGTTGGCTACAAGCTGTTGAAGTTGGCTAGCTACCATTTAAATCGCTGCAATTCAAGCTCCCTCTGGTGACTCGATTGTATCGTTCCTGTGCATATTATGGCAGAGGCTTTTGATGGTCCTGGCGAGCTTTATAATCTTGAAGCCTGAGCTGCATGCTTGGGGACAGAGTTCTCAATGATGTTGCATGCAATGCATTACTTTTAAAATCACCATACAAATAGCTACACTGTATTGTTCATCAGCTAAATTGTATTTTGCTCTCTCTCTCTCTCTCTCTCTCTCTCTCTCTCTCTCTCTCTCTCTCTCTCTCTCTCTCTCTCTCTCTCTCGGTCGCTATAAAGAGTTGTGCGGCAGTTCTACATGCAGCTACCCAGCCTTTTCCATAAAGCAGCGCGTTTGGCTAGTTTGTTGCTGCAACTTTACTATTGAATCTTTATATAGCCTAGAATCAAGACTAGGGATCCCCCTTTGCACATGAGCAAAATCGGACGCCTTGAACTTTAACCATTCCTACAGAAGTGACAGTGACAGCACAGTGACTAAGCTGCATGAAATGTACCAAGAAAGAATAGAAAGAATAATGGCAGACAAGAAACAGCGGGCGAACAATACGAAAACTCTAACTTGGCTATCTTCTGATGGCGCTGCAAAAAGTATCCTTTATAAAGGCAATATGCATTCTCATTATATCTGATTTGCTGTGCATGCCTTGCGTATAAATTGGCGTAAATACGTCTCATATATGCTTATGTCCAACAGAAATATCACGGAGCCAAGCTTTTGTAAAAAAAAAACATGGGAACCATAAAGTTGCAGGTTATTTTACGCGTGACCGCGTCTTCACTTGGTCTGTATGTCTATGATTCAACTTACACAGAGCTCTAGCACATTTTCCGACTTGACCCTGTGACAAGGACTCGCTTGAAAGCAAATAGTTTTAGCCATAAGCCTACTATTATTCCCAGTTAAACTGCATCTATCGTCAATTGTTAAACTTTCGCAAAATAAATTGCCATCCAGCCTTTTCGTGGTTAATATCAGAAATCCTCACGCTATGATGTAATTGTGATACCTATCAGGGTAGTCTAGCATTCGAAGGCTTATGCTTGCAGTCGGCTTTGCAGATATTGAGCTTGTGCGGCATCTTTGTCAATGGTTGATTGTTGCCGGAGCACATCGAGATTGATGCGTTTCGCTTCGTTTTGTTGCAGAGTGTCCTGCTCGGTTGCGGTCACTGGATGTGCTCGCGCTGCTTTGTAACCAGGTATCCAGCGACCACGGACTTGCGTGAGAAGCATTGCTCGTTCTGCGGTGAACCACCACTGCACTTCTGCACTCTTCACGAGTTTGATAGCTTGGTAGACAGACATGTAATCAAGATTTTGGAGGAGAAGCAATTGGCGTTTCAGAGCATGCTAGATCCATAGGTGTGGCTCTAGCTCGGGCTGCTGAGCCATTTGTGCATCTCAATCCCTCTGCACTTTAGTACGATTAAAATTAAGATGGCGTACTTTCGCTAGCCTTCCAGCGCTACCAGTTGCTGTGAGTAAGCAACCGAGGCAGTATGTTTGGCAATTTTTTCCAGGCAAGCATGCCATTTTGAGTTTCCACTTGTACAGTCTAGGCAGAGACGCAGCCGGTCAAAAATTCAGAACTTGGAACGCGTCGGCTGCTGCCGCTTCATTTTCGCGTATTCCACCGTGAGGACGTGCAGCAAAGCTCGCTTAAGGTACCATTCGACCACATAAAGCACGGTGACACGCGATAACTGCCCGCCTGTCTCTGCTGTGCTTCACAGTTTCTCTTTTTTTCGTGCGATGAAGTCTGTTGGCTGCCGAATGCGCGACCGAAAGCCGCTTAGGCTGTGAGTTCGCTACACAAGACTCTCCTGTGTAACACAACACTCACACAGTCCTTGTGGCTTCGTGGAGTTACTTCGTGGAGATGCGCAACATTAGACTATCAATCGACCCAAGATATAGGCGAACGAATCAAACCCAGTTTGCACCGTCGTCCAGCTAAAGCGTGTTCGAATGCTGTATCAGTCAGATTATGAAAGCGTAAGAGTAGTAACGACTCTTGATCAGCTAGGATTTATTAATTTATTTATTTGATTTTTAAAACTATAGGAGCCACATATTTTGTATGAAATAATTAGTAAGTTGTACTCTTGACTTATAGTCAGTTATCATTTTCTACCTTGGGATTCAAATGAGGCAGCTGTATGCTGTGGCTCGCAATTTGCACGCGTAACCTCTGCACGCGTAACCTGCCTATCGAATAGACGCTCTCTGAGATTCTTATATTAAATAAATAAATACAATTCATCTGTATAGCTCTCTAAGTAACTTTTTCTCTATACAGGCGCTTCACATATGCCAGGAGGCTCGGGGGGTCCCTGACCTTGGTCATCAAAAACATTCACTTTGACGTTTGTCGATGGGAGCACCTTTGTCACTGGGCTATGGCTCTGTTACAGTAAGGCATGAGCGATATTTGCTGTGAGCGATTTATACTACCATAAGAAATACGTACGTATATCGAAGCTCGCAGCTGGAACGCGCTTACCTCGCTTGGCTTTGCCTGCTAGTTCCACGGGAAGCATTCAAGCGTAGGCAAGAATTGGCACCGTTGCAGGAGCTGCTTGTGCAGAAGTACGTAGCCGCGCGGAAGCTGCCAGGGCCTCCATTTGCGGTGCTGCATTATCATAAATATTGATGCGGTATCGACGAGCTTAATAATTGCACAAGCTAAAACTTCCAGGCCCTCTTGGCGACAGCGTTGAAATACTCAATTCCATTCTTATATCGACAATATGCAGCCTGGCATTCATGTCCACAGTGCAAGTACAGCAAGCAGTTAATTGTATGGACGGCTTTGCACGGCACGATTGGATGATTCCACGATTCTTTTGATTCCACAAAGTCTATTATAAGGCACCAAGCTTAACTTTAGCTTCAGCGAGTCTCATTGGAAGCGAATAAGATACTGGTTGAGCCTGTGCTTTTAAAGGTGCAACACCTTTGACTTCAACTTTAATAACTATAAGCTAAGAGCGGATGTAAAATTCAAACTGTCACTGCTATTCGCACCTGCTAGGGTCAGGTAAGAATCAGTAAGACGACTTAATGACCAGCCTTGCCCGTTCTGAGGCACCTGCAACTTGACGGTGTTATTGTCGACTCATCAGCTGACGACAATTTGAAATAATTGAGCTTTTACTTTATTAAATGCAAGAGTCACCTCAACCTGCTATAAGCTAATTTAAACATGACTTGTATGACGTCGCTATCAACTGCAGTTTTACAAGTCGTTAGAGAACAGGTAAGGAAAAGAATTTAGCTGTTCTTCTTCAGATGCAACGGCAGTACGTTTTGTATGACAGCATTGCTGGCGTTACTCGCACAGTAATTTATTCACAATAAAAATGATAATAATATCAAGACCAAGACAATTTCAAAGTGCCCAACCGAAGCTAAATCTCTCTCTAGGCATTTTACAAGTGCTACAAAGGAAGCATGTGAATTGATTTGACTGGGCGCAGCGCCGGCATTCATTAGCGCACAGTTGAGAATTTGCATGGACCATGCAAAAGCTGTGAAAAAAGTGGACTTTCACCATTGTATTACTGTAATCAAGTCAGTGGAATTCGTGGCGTCTGTCGGTTTGGAGTTTTAAGCTTTAGGAACATATGCGGTAAACACATCACCTAAAAACCATTTGATTTGGAAGTAGTTTGAATGGCTTGACCGGAGCAACAGGCTTGGTCTCGCATTTTTGGCTGCATTATTAACTAACTTAACTAGCGGCGACGGCCAAAAATACGTTGCAAGCATCCAACCGGCGCCGGTACCAAGGTTACTCGGTTGACCGCTTTAGAAACTTCACCGCTGTCGGCAACTTTTTAGAAAACTACTTTGGCGACAAGCTTTGTTGATCACTCCCTCTCTCTCCCTCTCTATACCTCTCTGTCTGCCTGTCTGTCTGTCTGTCTGTCTGTATGTCTGTCTGTCTGTCTGTCTCTCTCTCTCTCTCTCTCTCTCTCTCTCTCTCTCTCTCTCTCTCTCTCTCTCTCTCTCTCTCTCTGTCTCTCTCTCTCTCCCTCTCTCTCTTTCTCTCACTCTTTGTCTCTCTCTCTCCCTCTCTTTCTCTCTCTCCCTCTGTCTTTCTCTCCTCTTTCTCTCTCCCTCTCTCTTTCTCTCACTCTCTGTTCTCGCCCTCTCACAATTCATCTCTCTCGCTCGCTCTATCCCTCTTTCCCTCCTCTCGCTCTCTCACTCTCTCTTTCTCTCACTCTCTCTCCTCGCTCTCTCCCACTCCATCTCTCTCTCGCTCGCTCTGTCCCTCTTTCCCTCCCTCTCTCCCTCTCTCTCTCTCTCTCTCTCTCTCTCTCTCTCTCTCTCTCTCTCTCTCTCTCTCTCTCTCTCTCTCTCTCTTTATCTCTCCCTCCCCTTCTCTCTCTCTCCTCTATCTATTCTCTTCCCCTTCCTCTCTCCCTCTCTCTCTCTTATCTCCCTCTCTCCTCTCTATCTCTCTCCCTCCTTCTCTCTCTCTCCTCCTCTCCTCTCTCCCGCTTTTCTCTTTCTCCCTCCTCCTTCCCTCCCCCCCTCTCCCTCCCTCCTCCCTCTCTGATCTTCCCTCCTCCCCCTCCCCTCCCCTCCTCCCTTCACTCTCTCTCTTCCCTCCCCTCTTTGGTCCCCCTCCCCTAAAATGACGATATTTTCTCCTCTCCTTCCTCCCCTCTCTTCTCTCTCTCTCCCCTTCCCCCCCTCTCCACCCTTTCCCTTTCCCTCTCCCTTCCCCCCCTTCATTCCCCCCCTCTCCTTCTCTCCCTCTTCCTCCCTCCCCCCCCCTCCTCTTCTATCTTTTCCCTTCCTCCCTTCCTCCCCCCCCTCCCTCCTTTCCCCCCCCTCTTCTCCCTCTCTCTCTCCGTCTCTCTCCTCTCTTCTCCTCTCCCCCTCTCCTCCTCATCTCTTCCTCTCATTCCCCTCCCCCTCTTCTCTCCCTCTCCTTCTTCTCCCCTCTGTCTTCCTCTCCCTTTCTCCTCTCTTCTCCTCTCTTTTTCTCCCTCTCCTGTTCTCGCCCTCTCACAATCTCCTCTTCCCTCTTCCCTCCCCTTCTCTTTCCCTCTCTCGCTCTCTCCCTCTCCCCCTCTCTCCTTTCCGCCTCGCTCTCTCCTCCCCATCTACCTTCCGCCCTCCTTCTTCCTCTTCCCGCTCCCTCTCTCTCCCTCTCTCTCTCTCTTCTCTCTCTCTCTTCTCTCTCTCCGCTCGTATCTCTCTATCTCGCCTCCCTTCTCCCCTCTCTCTTACTCTCCCTCCCTTCTCTCTCTCTTCACCTATCTCTCTCCTTCTCTGTCACTTCCCCTCTCTCTCTCCCCCCCCCTCTCCTCTCTCCTCCTCTCCCCCCCCCCTCTCTCATATCCCCTCCCTCTCCTTGCTCCCTCCCTTTCCCTCCCCCCTCCCTCCCTCTCCCCCGTCCTCCTATCTCCTTTCTCTCTATCTCCTTCTTCCCCCCCCTCCTCCTTCCCCCTCTCTCCCCCTCCTTCTCTCCCCCCCTCTCCCTCCCTCCTCTCCCCTCTCTCTCCTCTTCCTCTCTCTCCTCTCTCTCTCTCTCTCCTCTCTCTCTCTCTCTCTCTCTCTCTCTCTCTCTCTCTCTCTCTCTCTCTCTCTCTCTCTCTCTCTCTCTCTCTCTCCTTCTTTCCTTCTCTCTCTTTCTCTCTCTCTCCCTCACTCTCTCTCTCGCTGTCTCTCTATCTCTCTATCTCCTTATTAGTCTCTCTCTGTCTCGGGTCTCTCTGTCTCTGTCTCTGTCTCTGTCTCTCTCTCTCTCTCTCTCTCTCTCTCTCTCTGTCTCTCTCTCTCACTCTCTCTCTCTCTCTCTCTCTCTCTCTCTCTCTCTCTCTCTCTCTCTCTCTCTCTCTCTCTCTCTCTCTCTCTCTCTCTCTCTCTCTCTCTCTCTCTCTCTCTCTCTCTCTCTCTCTCTCTCTGTCTCTCTCTCTGTCTGTCTCTCTCTCTCTCTCTCTCTCTCTCTCTCTCTCTCTCTCTCTCTCTCTCTCTCTCTCTCTCTCTCTCTCTCTCTCTCTCTCTCTCTCTCTCTCTCTCTATCTCTATCTCTATCTCACTCTCTCCCTAGCTATCTCGCTCTCGCTTACTCCTCCTCTAGCCGTCTCTCCAACTCTCTTCGTGATTTACTAGTCGATGCAATAACTCGGGTGCGATGCACTTAGGTACTGTTGACCACGCCCCCAACCGGTCTCAAGAGCTGCGTCCGCCCAATGAGCTCACACGGTGAGTGCAAGTGACACAGGCAAGCCCGCATCGAACCTTACGACTGAGCGTAATTGCCGCTTGGGTCACGTGACCCTCACTAGTGCTCGGCTCGGCCTGCCCATCCGCCGGCATGTTCGCGCGAACGCCATCCTCTTCCTCTACTCCGGAGCAGCAGACCCCCGACCGGAATCACTCAGCACCCTCATGTACGCGGCCCGCCTGCCTGCGGCAGTACAGCCATGGTCCTTACAGGCCGAATGAGGTTGCTTCATTCATCTCTCCGTTGCGGTGCCCGAGCGAACACCCAAGATCGGAAGATAAAGATCTAGCGCTTACTCTTCCCGCTAAGCACTTCAATTGACTTGTGCAACTCTCTTTAGCGGGCTACCGTATATTTCCCTTTGAAGGGGTGTGCAATGACTGTCGATCGCACACGCAGGGAGATTAGCATAAATTCTCTTCCTGACCGACTTTATCATCAGTGGTTAACAGAGTGAAAATCAGATGCTACGGAGTTTCGATGCTTATGAAGACTCGTCCCAATACTCAAAGAAAATTTAGTGCCTGCCTAGGGTGAAAAAACTAAGGCCTCCCCACGCCTCACCACTCCTACTCATCCAGCTGCCCGTCTACAGCTGCACAGGCTACCTGAACGTGTCGCGAATAGTGCAGACGTCGTTGGGATGCCAAGGTGAAGGTATTCCAGGAGGAACGAGGGACTAATTCAAAGCCTTCCCTTTAGTATCCACTCAAAAAGGCTAGTTAGCAACTCCGAAAACTTGAAACTGCACTTTCTATTTTGACTGTTTAATTCAGCTCTTAACTTTACATCTTCGCTCGAAGGTGGCCTCTTTAAGCCGACGCCGAGCGGGCGCTAGCTGAAGGCGATCGGCTGCAGCCTTTAATCTTTCTAGCCCCATCTAAATTAAAATTTACTTCGCCCTCTAGAGGTACACCCTCTAAAATCAGCATGCGGCAAGCAAGCCGAATTAATACGTTACGACTTCTATTCCGTCAAGAGCATTGATTGGACAGCAATGTACAAGGACACTATGTGTCCCAGCATCTGACTTCGGCGATTGAGAACCAGAATAGATTCGGCGAAAAAAGTGCCCTACTGCGATACGAAGCATACGCGGTCCGATCTACGGTCGTTTTCGAGTCGTACTGTGGAGCTATTGTCTCATCCAGCAGGAATCGGACGCTGGCGGAGTTTAGCATCCAGAAGGCACCGGACGCTGGCGGAGTTTAGCATCCAGCAGGCACCGGACGCTGGCGGAGTTCCTCGAGCCAGGGTCCGTGCCCTCTGCCCTCTGCCGTTCTTCATGCGCTCGGAGCCTCTCGGAAAAGAGATTCGGGGCCCGAGCCGGGGTCCGATGCTATCGAACCCAGATGTCACCGACGGCACTGCTAGCTGAACCGCACCACTCCCGTCGTCAGGGTCCTCTGCAACAACCGCAGCTAAAATTACCGAATACCTGCCGTGCGGACATTCTGTCCGGGATGTCGGCGAATTTCATTAAGACGGACGAGGACAAAACCAAACTAGTGTAAAGAAAACCTTAAGTGCTTGGTTGTAGTACGTTACTTATTCTCTTTACTGGATCGTTTACTGGATCATTTACTGGGGTGAGCTGTAATGGCTCACTAGGTAAGGCGGTTGCTTTGCACGACCTCGTCCCCGAGGTCGTGGGTTTGAATCCTGCGGTGGGCGATCCTTTATCGCCATTGAAAGCGGTGTTGATAAAGGATAAAGTGCCGTAAAGGCTCTACTGTCGCTATACAAAAAGAGGCTGTTAAATCAGCTTTTTTTTATTGTTTAGTGGGTCGTTTACTGGACCGTTTACTGGATCGTTTACTGGACCGTTTACTCGATCGGTTACCGATCGTCTCGGAGTGCGCTTAATTATGGAAATCCTTGTCGAAGATTGGGAATAAATTGACGCAATGGCTGATACTATCCCCCTAGAACTCTCTAGATTAGAATGTTTTAACTCATAAGTGGCAGGGTAAACAAAAAACGTCATCGTGACTCTACTGGGGACGAAGAATTTTGCTGCACGGCTAGTCTCAAGATGAACGAAATTCAGTCATGCATCTCCGTTTCTAAAAAAAAACGGAAGACACACGTGGGGCCAGAAGCTTTTGCTTTGCAGATTTCAGACAACGGATCTCGTGGTCATCATTCTGTTCTTTTGCAAAGCCATCTTTATCTGCCATCTCTAGCAAATACTTTGCCGCCGCCATGCACTACCACTGCTTACTACTCACTTCCTTCACGGTCTTCCTGGCAGAGCCACGTTTCTTACTTCCTTTTTTCCTGCGTGAGATGAAGTCTGCTGTCGACCACATGAGCATAGATATGCACCCAGGCTTTGAGCGAGCCACTTCTTTATTGTTTCAGCAGTTTTAAATTTCCAAGCTACCAGAGGCTGACGGATGACGGAATGAACAACGAAAAACGAATTTCGCACCTAGCGGAGAACGACTACTCATCCTTTGGGTTACCATTTGGGAGCAGTAAGTGGGTGATCTAGCGAGACCACTTTTCCTGCGCCGTTCAACACAGGGCTGTGTAACCTCGGCTTTAAAACTCCACTAACGTGCCCGGGTTAAATCCGGCCTACTGACTGTGTTAAATCACTGCATCAGTTATAAGTGCCAATTTCGGGGCTACAGTACAACCATTATGCTTTAGGTCGTCGGCCGTAGGAGAAAAGCTCAAGAGCTGCAAGGAATGGCGTGACGGTGGAATTCTGGCGTCATTCCCCAACTGGCTGCGATCAGTGGATGTGGCTCGTGCAGTGCAGACTGGCTGTCGGGCTACGCGCCTACATTCGCCGGCGAAGTATGTATCTCCGTCAGCAACTCCACAAAGTCATAAAGGCCATGTGGGCGTTACGCAGGAGAGTTTTGTATAGCGCACTCACAGCCTAAGCGGCTTTCGGTACGCATTCGGTAGCCAACAGACTTCGTCTCACGCAACAAAGAGAAAGTGGGAAGCATAGCAGAGTTAGGAGAGCAGTTGAGGTAGTGAGTAGCATAGAAGTAGCAGTTCAGGACTGCTGAAAAAGATGTGCCATAGTCGGCAGTTGGAGAGTAGATGTCGTTGCGTAAGAATTGTGGAAGCGAGTTCCACAGTCTAGGACCTGCAGAGCTAAAGCTTCTGTCGCCAACTGTCTTTAAGCGGAGGAATGGGACAGCTAATTTATTGTCCACACAGGACCTGAGGGCGCGAACAGGCTACCTGGCTGCCTCAGGAGAGCCACCACGAGACACGCGGTTCATAATAATTATAATTCGAGATTTTCTTGTAATTTTTTAGTGCTGGAACTAGAGTTCGGAGTACTCGCGACTGCTTTCAAAACCAATTTGGCGTCTTTAAAGAATACTAAAAATTGATTGCGAGGGACTAAACGCGCCTTGACAGAGCTTCACTTCAGCGAAGAGGCTTAACAAACAACATATTATTAACATCAGTAATAAGAATTTTATTGTTATTCTTACTTCTGCTGGTTAGGACCCTCGAAAAATTGAGGAAAAATTGAATTCGAAATTGAAAACGTTCAAAATGCTTTAATGAAATTTTTTCAAATATTCCTATAAATTTAAGGAAATTTAATGCAGAATTTAATGTTCAATTTTAACTGCGAGAGCGCATGTTGTAGCAACAAATGAAAAATCAGTAGTTAAATCATCACCAATGATGTTCTTGAGTTGAAGCTCATCATCGTGGTACCGTCGTAGGAGTACTAAACCGCACAGGGCTCCCAATATAGGCGCGACATCAGTGATTCGTGTAAGTCTCGCTCGTGGACCAAAACATTCAAAATTATATATGTCGATTAAACACCTCCGAGTAGTATTTGAATTCGCTCTAGCTCCAGCTAACATGGTCCAGCTCCATAGCCGAAATCCTAAGGCATTACCTCGGATTACATGATGGGACCACACCAGCCAGCAGCCCTTCCTTCGGCAGTGACATCTGCCAGCCCAACGCCCTGACACGTGCTGACACGCGACGTGAACGCCAAAAGCTTTCCAGCTACTTCCTTCTTCAAACCACTGCCAAGGAATTACGAAGAATGGCAGCAAACCCTGGCTAAGATAACGACTAATTACAGGCAAACTTCCGGTCCGGCGTTTTCCATAGCGGCTATAAGTCTGGTAGGAAACACTGGCTGGGTGAGCAAGCCTGAGTAGGCAGATTATGATTACGCTGCTGCTTTTATTGACTTACACTGATTGGCGGGTAGTAAAAGCTGTGAGAGAGCTCATAAATGTAGACGGCTGGAAAGGCAGAGTGCTTGAAAAGTGCAATCCTATGACTAGCATTCGTGTAAAAAACAAAAGTCGATGATGGGTTTTCTTTGAATAGACGACCTTAAAGTCGTCCTGGCCGATGCTTCCGTATCAGGTGAGCCGTAATGGCTCACTGGGTAAGGCGGTTGCTTTTCACGACCTCGGCCCGAGGTCGTGGGTTCGATTCCTGCGGTGGGCGATCCTTTATCGCCACTGCAAGCGGTGGTGATAGCCGTAAAGGCTCTTCTGTCGCTATACAAAAAGAGGCTGTTTAATCAGCTAAGATTACATGTTCCTCTGCCAATAGTTGCTACACTCTGACAGGCAAGTTGTGTTCTCGGCAAGTTGGTGTTGCTTTCCAGCCCTGGTAATATTTACGTCATGGTGGCAAAATGGTAAAGGTACTGTTGCAGCTGCCACCACCCCACTCGCAATCCCTGCAGCAACTAACGCTGCTGCTGCTTGTGTGAAGAGCCGCTGTTGCTTCGCCCAGTGACCAGATTAGTCTCATTATCCTATGCATAATATAATTGTATACTTGCTCGATGCAATTCACTTGCACGCTGTCATGTAATGCCATGATAGTTATGCTTACGTTAGAATATTTACTCATAGATTTGGTATATGTATTTACCTTTGCACAGAAGCATGCATGTTCCTCTACATAATGCAGTGCACCAGAAAGGCCAAAGGCAATCCTCACTTCTAGTTTTGGTGTTGCCTTCCTGCTCAAGTAACTATCCATACTCAAGTCACGAGGTTATCGAAGCGCTGGCTCACCTATCTCTCTCTCCCTCTCTCTCTCTCTCTCTCTCTCTCTCTCTCTCTCTCTCTCTCTCTCTCTCTCTCTCTCTCTCTCTCTCTCTCCCTCTCTCTCTCTCTCTCTCTCTCTCACTCTCTCTCTCTCCGGGTGGCTGGTGGCTACATATTTATTCATTATAATGATAAAAATACATTTGTATTGCACCCTCAGAGAACTTCACCTCTTGCTATGCACTTTAAATATGCTGCAAACGAAGCATGGTCAAATGGTTAGTGGTAGCATGCTCAAGGACAGCAAGCATTACATGGTTAGAGGTGACATGCACAGTCTCAGCATGCCAATACGGTTAGTAACAGCATGCACTGTCAGTACATATAAGCACACAATGGATGAATCACGTGGACCAACTAAATGCTCTGCGATAAATAGATGTGTTTAGCTTCTTTTTAAATGTTGTCAAGTAAGGGGAGATTGTGATGCCAGTCAGACGTGAGTTCCAGGCTTTTGAAGCATACGAACTACAGGCATGGTCTCCAATGGATTTAAGGCTCGTACAAGGAGTTGGTAAACGATTAGATTCAGAAAAGCAGGTGGTACGATGCAGGCGGAAGTTTGGGGAGCTGCTTGAGTCTTTCGGTGGCACTGACCGAGATCTCAATGGTAGGAGCACGTGACAGCATGCCAGATGCTGGCATGCTGTCGCTTGCTCCCTGCGGCCTATTCGGAGGCTTCGAGCCTCCATTCTCAGCTCAGCCGAACTCTAGTTGCCTGCACTCCCTTGTGCAGCATTTAGGCTATCTGCGGCGACTTTCGACAGCTCGTTGCCGGTCTCAGCTGACACTCAGGGGCATCGCGTTTATTATGTCCATGTGGAACCCTCTCCTCTCTCCTCTCCTATTCTCTCCTCTCCTCTTCTCTCCTCTTTGCTCTTCTCCTCTCATTTCTTCTCTTCTCCTTTCCTCTGCTTTTGTCTCCTCTGCCTTCTGGATTGTCTCTGAGCACGTTGCCGGCACGGGTACTGGGGCTCGGCTCTGCGTGGTCTGATGAGCCGAATTACACACTGCTGCTCACTGGAGCTGTGACACCGAACTCTCCACTGCCTTCCCTGGCAGCTGAGTCTACCAACTAGCCGGAACTAGCTGGCTGGCTGGCTGGCTCGGTCAGACTGGCCAGCACTTCGGTGCACTGGGGCCTGCTGGTAGTCCTCTAATGAATGTTTTTTCCGGGATCGCCCATTGAAATTTAGCTGACTGAGCAAATTAGCCAGCTGGGCCCTGCTGTTGCTGCTGCTGCTGCTGCTGTGGCTACTACTGCTGCTTCTGCTGCTGCTGGCTAGTGCATGCGGTGACATTTGGGGGCTGGTTTTAGCCAAGCCCGTATCGATCGGCTGGGGATCAGCTGCACAAGCCCCGGTGGCAGCAGCAGCAGCCGCAGTAGCAGCAGCAGCAGCTGCAGTGCAGTGGTGAATGCAGTGGAAGCTAGACGACTATCGACTAGCTGGCTATCGGCTGAATGTATTATAAGCCGAGTTAAGGCTTGCTCACTGGCTAGGCTGGATGGAAACAAGGACAGCTTGAAGGTACCGTCTTGTATCCTATTCAATGGATTAAGCGGCTCTCTCTCTCTCTCTCTCTCTCTCTCTCTCTCTCTCTCTCTCTCTCTCTCTCTCTCTCTCTCTCTCTCTCTCTCATTCTCTCTCTCACTCCTCACATTTCTTTTTGCCAGAGAATGCTGCTCCCTCCTCCGTTTTCCATACTCTGCTTCTGCAGTACGTTTCTAGTTACATGCCTAGCTTGCTGATATAAACTGGCAGTAACTGCTCTCCGAGTGTAACCTCTCTACTCCTTTGCCACCACCAAGCAGCTAGCCAGCTACCTGTCTTGTTGCTGCTGCTGCTGTTGCATACAGCAACCATGATGGCAGCTGTATTCAGCCTCTGGCGCCACCGATGCCACTCTTCCTACGCTAGTTTACTGTGTGTTTTTGGTTGTGTGCATATGTATGTGTGTTGTGCGTTGTGTGTGTGTGTGTGTGTGTGTGTGTGTGTGTGTGTGTGTGTGTGTGTGTGTGCATATGCCTCTGTGTGTATCTGTGTGTGTGCGCGCGCGTGATTGTCTCTGTGTGTGTGTAATAGTCTTCCTGAATCGGCGATTCTTCTCACTTGCTCCTTGCTGTGTGAGGTGAAGTCTGCTGACTTAAGTAGAATAACTTAATCAGCTTTCGCCCGAGGTCTAGCTGCTGCCATTCCTGTCACAATGTATCGAGTAGCTACAACCAGCTATACTCTTAAATCAAACATCGAAGCCTACTAAGATCCAGTCAGGTTTTAGAGCTAATCTCTTAATGCCGCCGGGGCCGTTGCATGAAACAACCTCAAATCATGTGAAAACTACGCCAACAGCAAGTAGTTCTCCAAAAGCCTGGAGCAAGAACGTTATCTTCTTGAATGCGATCAAAACGAGCTAATTAAAACCCACCTTTTTTCACGAGACTTGCTCTGTTCGTATGGGATGTCTTTTCTGAGCCTCTGGGTGATGTCACTGTGCCCGTACTGATGGACATTCATCTTTTCTAGCATATGTAAAGTGTCAACAAAGAGGTTTAATCCTCTTAGGGGCTATACAAGTGGTAATATTATTAAAATGTTATTAGTATTACAGTATGCACAGTAATTCAGAGATATCTACCTACATACTTGTACATTTTTGTATATATATATATATATATATATATATATTTATATATTGATGTTTGCAAAATATGAAGCATGTTTACGGTTCAGTTTGAGTTGGCTCGAGTCAGTGGATAAGACTGTGGCATCTTTTACCCACGATCTAGTCATTCGGCCGTCAGCAGTCTGTGCTGTTTAATGTTCGGTATAATGGTGATAATTATAGTAATGGCAAACTGACACTCTGTGTAGCACCCCAAGAGAACTAAATTTATTTGTAGGTCTTTTAGTATCTCGACTCGGGCTATCAAACAAATGGCAGCAACATTTCATGAGAATCAGGACTGTAAGCTGCTACCTCCTGCTAACTTCTGGTGAAGGCTAACGTGATGACCTTGCAGCCCCGTTGCTGAGCAATCCGTGGGAGATTTATTGCCTCTGGTTGTGGCTTTGTTCTGTAGAAAGAGCCTTCACCTTTTCTTTCGAATGCATGCTGATGCTATTACTGACCTATGGCTGCTCACAGCTGCATCATGCATTCCTGCCTCACAGTTTTCTGCAGCAATTTCCTTGCCCCTGGAGTAGGCAAGCGGCTGCAGCCTACTAGCCTACTGACTCAGCAATGTAGTTGCTTCATGAGCCCTACTCGTGAGTCAGCAGCCACATGGAGGTCATTTGGAGAGGCTGCTTTAAGCTACAATCAGCTGTGACCTCCAGATTGCCATTGAATCGCTTCCTCGGTCTTAATTGAATGAGTGAATCTCTGGCTGACATGTCCCATATCTGGTGGACTAGTTCCAGCCGGTTTCCGTCTGGCCGGTCCTGCTGACAGGGCTTTCAATTAAATTAACACTACAATCTGTAGCTGTCAGATTCGCCCCCCCCCCACCCAGCATGAGTACTGCTGGCATCCAAACTATCGTGGCAGTGGCTGCTCGGGCAAGACAACCCGATAAGTAATGCACACACTTTCCAAGTAATAATTGCTCAAGAATCGCTCAGCTCGGAATATGCCGGCCTCACCCCCTACTTCACAAACTGCATGGTCATAGAGCAGAATTGACCCTTGCTGCTGCTGCTGCTACTGTAGCTGCTGTAGCTGCTGCTGCTGCTGCTGCTGATGCTGCTGATGCTGCTGTAGCTGCTGCTGCTGTAGCTGCTACTGCTGTTGCTGCTGATGCTGATGCTGCTACTGATTCTTCGCTGCTGCTGCCACTGCTGCTGCTACTGATTCTGCTGCTGCTGCTGCTGCTGCTACTGCTGCTGCTACTGATGCTGCTACTGATGCTGCTACTGATTCTGCTGCTGCTGCTGCTGCTACTGATGCTGCTACTGATGCTGCTACTGCTGCTGCTACTGCTGCTGCTACTGATTCTTCTGCCGCTGCTGCCACTGCTGCTGCTACTAATTCTTCTTCTGCTGCTGCTGCTGCTGCTGCTGCTGCTACTGATGCTGCTACTGATGCTGCTACTGATGCTGCTGCTGATTCTGCTGCTGCTGCTGCTGCCGCCACGGCTGCTGTGGCTGCTGATGCTGATGCTGATGAAGCTGCTGCCGCTATTGCTGTTGCTGCTGATGCTGCTGCTAATTCTTCTGCTGCTGCTTCTTCTGCTGCTGCTGCTGCTGCTGCTGCTACTGCTGCTGCTACTGATGCTGCTACTGATGCTGCTACTGCTGCTGCTGCTGCTGCCGCCACGGCTGCTGCTGCTGCCGCCACGGCTGCTGCTACAGCTTCATCTGTGGGTTGCCCTCTTGCACAGACGTGTGGCCTCAAGTGCACTTCTCATCCCAAAAGTCGACTCTGCTTTCAAGCTTCTTGCACCATGCTCTCTATCTTGTTCAAATGCAAAAGTGCACTCAAAAGAGGTAACTTGGACCAGTTGTCAAAGGTTCTCACTTTCAAGCTCAGCCTAAGCTGAGCAATGGCCCGTGTTTTGGTGTCATTAGCTGCTAAGTTAAACTCGTTGTGGCACGTTAATTCCTGTATCTCTTGCTAAATTGGGAGATTATGTAATTATTTTTTGGAATGCTCTTGTGAATAGCCAGGGCAGTCAGAATATCCCTGATGTCATGAGATTTTGCAGTGACCTTACCTCACAAGAGCTCTGGAAGGATGGTCTTTTCAGTGACTGATCACTTCTGCAGTTGCTCTCGCGGTGGCAACTACTGATCATGATGGGCAGATGGTGGGCTAGGAAGATCTGCAGTGACAGCTGGCAGACGGTGGCCCCTCTTCTGGTAACAGTAGCATCTGGTGTTATTACTAACCGAAATCCACCACAATTCATTCTAGCTAAGCAAAACTAGGCCTTTCTAAGGTTCCGTACCTGCCATCGGCAGTTATTTGGCGGCTTTCATGAAGCACCATTTACATAGGACAAATTTGGTTTAAACCATGAATCGCAGGAGGAAATCTGTGTACCGAGGTCGAGAAAATATTTCATGCTTGTAACGTGACATTAGCCTTGCAAAGCTTGAATTTCGAGTGAATATTTTAGTGAGCCACCACTGAAATTTAATTTTCATACCGCAGTGGTCACGATCTCTCTCGAAAATGGGATGGGAGGACGGTGGCCACTACTGCCATAATCAGCCATCTACCAGTAATTGGCTGCACACAGCTTTAACTTGGATTGGCAATTACACCAAACCATCTGTCAAGTGTACCCGCAAATATTCATGTTATTGTGCTAGCTCTCTCATGCAATCTAGTTCAATCGATTGCAGAAACTCGGGCCAATACCGAAATTCGCTGCTGTATATTGCACGAAAGGTCAGGAGCAATAGTACACAATTGTGTGGGTACACTTGAAATGTAGCATAGTGTAATATGCAATTCAAGTTGGAGCTTTGCAGGGGCCAATTTTTGGTGCATTTGCTGTGAATTAAAGTGGGTTCCTATTGGTTGAGGTAGTGGCCAGCCACTTCTCAGGCCATTTTCAGGAGAACGCCAGGGCAATGGCATGAAATGTGGTGGGTGCATTACAACGGTGGTGAACTAAATAGTCACTCGAAATTCGAGCTTTTTCCCACCGATCGCTGCTTTACTTTTGATAATAATAGTAAAAACTAGAGCATTTATATAGTGCTCTCAGAGAACTCAAACTCTGTCTAAGTACTTTACATTGTCATGTGCAGGTTATGACGTGATTATGCACCGGCCCAATAAGGCCACACCAGTGACAATTTTATGTACAGGCACGAGTGGATTTCGGTGGACTGTAGTAATTGGCTGCACCAGCAGCATAAGCCAGCTGTCTGCTAAGTGGCAGCAGGCATTGGGCCTGCTTTATCGGCTGCTGTCTCATTGTGATGTCTCTTTCCTTGTGGCCGGCCTACCAGGAAAGCCAGCCATCCGGTCACCAGCACAGCCACTGCCATCTGCCGCTTCAGCCCCAGGTGTCAGCTGCCACCATGGGTGGCTGTGGTGCCATGTGGTGCCATGTGGTGCCGATTCAGCTGCCACCATGGGCTGAATCTGCTGCCCTCCTCCTGGAACGGCAGAGGGAGCATAGGCAGAGCTGCTGTGTGTCGGCGCTTCATGCTGGGAAACTCTGGAAGCCAGCACAGCCGTCCTGCCTGAGCCTGTGCCCGGGCAGGACGGCTGCTTGCCAGTGCGTCTGGCACCAGGCTTGCAGCTTGTGCCGAGAGCTCCACCCCGCAGTCTCCTAGTCCTTGTCATCCTCTTTCCCCCATCTCAACTGTCGGTCGTCGATTCCCTAAAACATCCTTCAGGCAGGCGTTCCCAGGGGACTTGCTACAGAACTGCTCTCTACGCATCAACTGAGGCTGTTAAATCAGCTAATACTTATTATTTATGCTTTAGCTCGTATGCTTCCAAAGCCTGGAAGTCAGTTCCGGCTGGTGGCGCTGCATCCCCTGACTAAACGACATTTAAAAAGAAGAAAAACACATCTATTAATCACAGCATTTAGTGGGTCCATACGATTCGTCCTGTGTGGGCTTACACAAATTGACACTGTGCATGCAGCTGCTAACCATATCTGCATGCTGACCCTATGCATGTCATCTTTAACCATGTTATGCTTCTTGACATTGAGCATGCTAATATTAGCCACTTGATCATGCTTCCTTTGCAGCAAGTGCAAAGTGCTGAGAAAGAGGTTATTTTCTCTGATGAAACTACACAAGCGTATTATTATTATTAAAGAGCTTGCCTGGCACCATCCGGACAAGCAGCTGCTGCTCGAGGTCCAAGCTTAAGCATGCACCTCATGCGCGCACACACGTCCAGTATCAGCTGATGCCATCATGTGTGAGCACAAACATTGCCTGATATGGCTTTGCTCACCAGCTCTCTAGCTTTAAGACTCAATATTACATACCTGTGCTTGGAAAACCCATGTCAAAACCAGGGAACGGTGGTCAGATTGGCTGTTTTTGAAGAAGTAATGAATTAACTCGTGAGATGAACCAGAATATACATCCGCTGTTGAATCAAAGCATGATGCACACTGGAGAGGGGATGGAGTGGGGCTAGGAGTGATCTCCATTCGTGCCAGCTAAGTTGCGGCCAAGCTTGGCCTTTCAACTGGCATCTAACACATTCTCTGACCAGCGAGCCTGCCCAGCTGCTTGGCATTATCGGCTGAAGTCCTCCCACGTGCATGGTGGCACCCCTTGCACTACTGGACACTTCTATAACAGCAGCATTCGTTTTATAGGGATATTCGGCAATGCATGTGCATGTGTGCATACCTGCATACTTGCATTGCCGATTAAGTGAGATCGTAGCACGTTTGAGTCAGTCTAGACTGCTACGAGGTTATAAGGACTCAGCATCGACCCAGCACAACCCTCCATCCACCTCAATTGATTGCAGTGGATTGCCTGTGAACCAGCTCGCAATTAAATGGCGTTTTGTGAGTGCACTTGAACAATAGTGCAGTGCACTGTGCAATTAATTCTGGAGCTTCGCTCATCAGATTTCTGGTGGATTTGATGTGGATTAAGGCAGATTTCGGTAGTGGCCAGCGTCTTTGCAGCCCATTTGCAGGAGAGCACTGTGGCATGAAATTTGGTAAGTACATTACAATGGCGCTACGCTAGAATATTCACTCGAAATTCGAGCTTTTTGCTGTTGATTTTTGGGAAGGTTTTTGCTTAGTTAGAGCCATTTCAGATAGATTGCAGCAAATTGAAGTAATTCATTGTACCCGTCTGCATGGAGCTTCAGCAGTAGCTATGTAGTAGCTATGCAATCGGCCAGCTCTCATCGCCATCGTTTTGCAGTGCAATAGAAATGCATAAAAAGCAGCAACGAGTGTAGCTCATCACTTGTTTGATTGACCAATCAGGCAGTCGCATAAGCTCTTTAAGCTAGCATCGATGCTGCTTTGTGTAAGTTTGACTGTCAGAGGAGGTTTTAGTACCCAGATGACTGACTCCCCATCACGTGCGAGAGCTCAAGGAGAGCTGTGGGCAGATGGACACTGCTGCTAGCCATTGGCCAGCAACCAAGCCTTAAAATATAGTCCGGGTTTGCCGATGGCACCTCAGCTCAGTTGCCATACCATCTTCGCTTTGCATCGGGATCTACTGCACCCTTGCCATCGGTGATGCAGCTTCTGCAGCTGCTGCTGTTGCCGCTGCTGCTGTTGCCGCTGCTGCTGTTGCCGCTGCTGCTGCTAATCCACTGCTGATACTGCTGCTGCTGCTGCTAATCCACTGCTGCTGCTGCCACTGCTGCTGCTAATCCACTGCTAATCCACTGCTGCCTCTGCAGCTACTTCAACCCATCTCTTGGCTCTCGATCCTTGCATCTGAGGGACATGGAGCCTCATCGCTGTTTGGAGCCTCTTCATCTCCTCTCAGTGACTCGGTTTGACCCTCGTAAAGGTAAATAAAAACGTTGCGTGTTGGCAGATTTAACAGCCTCATTTACAAATTGGCATACAAGCCTTGACGGTTTACACCACCGCTTGCAATGGACAATAAAGGATCGGCCACTACAGGACTCGAACCCACGAACTGGATCACGAAGAGCAAGCGAACACCTAGCCCCTGGGCTAAGACTCGAAAGCTTAGCTCTCTTCTCCCTCACCCTGGCTACCCCCTGGCTACCCCCACACACATGCACACACACTCGAAAAAACACACACACATTCACACAGGGAGAACTCTGCATCTTGTTGGTTTCAAGTTTCCGAAAGCAAGCAGCAGACCATGGGTGCTAGTGTTCGAAAAATCAAGCTTAAGTGGTCAAGTTTCTGCTCACGTATGTTAACCCAATTGTGGGTGTAGGCCATCCCTTCCTGTGGCAGTCGGTGCTTCTGTAGCCTTCTAGAATAATATCACTTAATGTTGTCTTGTCTCTAAGGCAAGAGCATCAGCCCAAGGACATGAGCTCATTTTTTATACCCTTGCATTAAGAAGGCTCGGTGTACCTTTTATGTCTCACTTACTGCAAGCAGCTGTGTCAGGTTGCCTTAATGTGAACTCGGCAGAGTACCTGCACTGTCCAATCAGTGGACACTGCTGGCATGGCATGACTTGACTTATAACGGCTCGGCTAATGTCACATAAATAGCAGGAAAGCATGGCCGGGGCCGATGCTGGGATGACATTGTTTCAACCTTAACCCTCCTGACTGAGCACCAAGGCTATGGCTTGGTGTCACTTAATTACCTATGGACAACAGCAGTCCTCGTCTTATCAGCATAGCTCTGCTGCAGCATCTGCTGCACAGACCTCCACTAACTGCTTCTATTCCTCCCCTCCTCTCTCCCTCATTCCCTTCTCCCTCCTTCTTCTTCCTCCTCCTCCTTCTCCTCCTCCTTCTTCCTCCTCTCTCCCTCATTCCCTTCATCCTCCTCCTTCTTCTTCCTCTTTCTCCTCCTCATCCTCTTCCTCCTGAACTTCTGGCTGCCAGCTGTGCCATTGCTGGCAGCGGAGGAAGGCTCCGCCCACCAAGCAGCTCGGGCTCACATTTGCAGGGGCCGCCACTTCGGCGGCTGCAGTTGGGCTGCGGCTGCTGCTGCAGCACTTCCTCTGCTGTTGCTGCTCTGCTCTGGCGCCTCAGATGGAGGGCTTGGGCCCATTCGCTAGCACGGCCTGCTAGGCCTTATATGATGCCAGAGCCTTTGCTTACTTGCAGCTGTGGTGGAAGCTGGATGGACCGACCGACTGCTGCTTCCCTGCGCTAATTGTCTCTTACATCAGGCGGCCAGATCATGCCGAGAGCTGCTGTCGAAAGATCATACCGATATGTCAGCTCGGCGGCCCGGGGAGAGGTCAGTCGGGCCAGCTGCAGTGCAGTAGTAGTGGCAGAGCCTAGCCGGTGTAGTGAGCGCTTCGATCAGAGTGTCTGGTGCCCATGCTCGCCCTACAATCGACGGGCCAGCTAACGAGCTGCCATTCCCGCATGAAGCCAGTTCAGCAAGGCAGGGCTTCGGCACTGCCCGGATGGGTCGAGTTCTCGAGCCCCTATCAGGCGCTGCCCTGTTTTGTTTCCGGGCCAGCTACTCACCATCTGTCTGGCCACCATCAAACCAGGTAACCGCTGCTGGATGCGCCACTGCTGTAAATTCAGCAGTCGCAGCTTGGCACCAGCCACCAGCTGGCTGAAAGTGTCCTAGTCTTGCTGTGCCGTGCCAGGCAGCTCCCTGCTCCTGCTCTTCTGCTGCTGCCGCTGCTGCCGCTGCTGCTGCCGCTGCCGCTGCCGCTGCTGCTGCTGCCGCTGCCACTTTCGCATCCCACGGCTGCCTCGTGCAATGCTACTACCAGAAGGGCATCACGTTTTGTTGCCACTGCACTTCTCACTGCACTGCCTCAATAGAGGGCTGGTTGCTTTCTGGCTAGGGCGGGGCTACTCCTGCTGGATTACAGCACAAGATACGAAAGCTTGGGAGCTTCAATTGGTGACTGGATAACAGGTATTTTCAACTGACCTACTGATAAGCCACTGGTTTTGTCGAATAACAGCTGCCTCTCTATCTCTCTCTCTCTCTCTCTATCTCTCTCTGTCTCTCTCTCTCTCTCTATCTCTATCTCTCTCTCTCTCTCTCTCTCTCTCTCTCTCTCTCTCTCTCTCTCTCTCTCTCTCTCTCTCTCTCTCTCTCTCTCTCTCTCTCTCTCTCTCTCTCTCTCTCTCTCTCTCTCTCTCTCTCTCTCTCTCTCTCTCTCTCTCTCTCTATCTCTCTGTGTCTCTCTCTCTCTCTCTCTCTCTCTCTCTCTCTCTCTCTCTCTCTCTCTCTCTCTCTCTCTCTCTCTCTCTCTCTCTCTCTCTATCTATCTATCCCTCTCTTTCCCATTCTCCATTCCCTTAGGAGGAAGCTGCTGAATTGCTGCTAGCTTAGCTCAGTCAGAACTTACTCTCTTCCACTTTCGCTGGATCCATGTTAAGATAGGCTTCACTGGGGAGCCATTAGCAGAGGCTGCAGGTTTTGCACTGACCTTGCACCTTGTAGGTCTCAGCTCTAGACATATCTATAGAGGTTAGTGTTCCTTTCCCCCAGACGCATTGTCTCAGTTTCGGTCCACTGTGCTTTGTGTGCGTGCCAGAGCTTAATTCATTTCAGCATACAGCCACAGGTCTTACTAGCCGGTGGCCGAGAGTGTCGTTGTCGTTGTTTGTTTTAACATGCTGATCTCAGCATGTTGCTTGCTTTTGCTTGCTTGATACCACGAATGCCAGTTACCCTAGGGTGTGATTCTCTTGCAGCAAGTTGCAAAGTGCCTGGATTGAGATTCAGGTCTCTTATGGTGCTGTCCAAATGAATATTGTTATCATTATTATTGCTATGCCATTGGGAAGATAGTAATAGAGAAATAATATTATTTATATATATAATATTTATATATATAATATATAATATAATAATAATATTATTGCCATTGGGAAGATAGTAAATAGTCACGTGCCCACGACACGCGAAAAAGATACCAGAGACCCAGAAACCTTTTGTTTAGTCAAATCCTCCCAAGTCTCGCAAGAGAATGTTATACTGTGCATTCTATTAGGGTCCTCAGTGCCCACAATGAATATCTGCCAGACATCATTTCCTCGCTAATGTTTGGGGGTTGTCAAATCACCACTCCCTGCATGCAGATTTTGAATGCCTCCTTGGATACAGTTTGGTTCTTTTTGCGTGACCTTGGCCGAGTTCGTTTCTCGGAATTTTTGAAAGTCGAAACGTCGTAGCTCGGGGCTGACTGTTTTGGCAAAATGACTTGCAAGTAGGCTGCTGTGCTTCAAACGTTTCCCCGCCGTTCTAATTTGGCCCAATGGTTAAAGCACTCGCCTGACCAAGATAAAGGTGAATGTATTTTATGACTGAGGTCGTCGGCTCGAGCCTCGTAACATATGTGAACCGCCTGAATAGATTGTTTAAGTTCTCTTAGGGTGCTACACGTATGAGTTATATTTTATATTTATCTCCAATTCTACTGCAAAACTAGGCAGAGCAATCAAAGCATTAGCAAAATCTAGGCTTTCACTTCTATACGAATGACACTCAGTTGTACCTTTGTGTTTATCCCTCTCAGCCTTCGAGCACGTTGAATTCCCTCAACTTCCTTGCTGCATAGTAATAATAATAATAATACACTTGATAAAGCGCCCTCAGAGAGCTCAATCTCTTTCTAGGCGCTTTACATTTGCTGCAAAGAAGAATGCGATCGAATGGTGAGTGAGTGGTACCATGCTTGATAAACAGCATGGTTATGGATGACATGCACAGGGTCAGCATGCAAGTGAGGTTAGTGGCAGCATGCACAGTGTCAGCATGCATAAGCACATAAAGGACTAAGCACAGGGACCCACTACATGCTGTCCTAAATAGGTGTATTTTAAGTCTTTTTAAATGTGGTCATGTCAGGGGATGTCGTGACGCAAGTCGGAAGTGAGTTTCAAGATTTGGGAGCATGCAAACTCAATGCACAGTCTCCAGAGGATTTGAGGTATAGGTAAACAGTTAGATTCCAAAAAGCTGGTGGTGCAATTCTTAGCCTGGTGGGGGGGGGTAGATCTGATAGATAGCCTGAAGCCAAAGAATGAAGTGACCTAAACGTGAGCCAGAAAACCTTGAAGTCGATCCGTTGCTTGACTGGTAGCCAGTACAGGTCGACGAGGCGTGGTGTGAAGTGGCAACTGTGTCGCTCACGACAGACAAGTATAGCTGCAGAGCTTTTGCACCAGCTGTAAGCGCCTGATTGCACATGCCGGTAGGCCTGCAAGCAGTAAGTTACAGAAGTCAAGATGGTAAGTCATAAATGCATGGACAAACTTAGATGTTGTATCTTTATCTAAACAAGCTAGAATTTTAGCAATATTGTGTAGCTGAAAGTAGGCTGACTTGACTGTGAAGCTGATGTCGTCGTCTAACGAAAGGTCATGTATTGATGACATCACACATGGATGGCAGCAAATTTTCTTAAACTAAACAAGGATAAAACTAACTGACTAGTTATGGGCAAAGCATGTGTGATTCAGAAATTGGAAAGGCTAATGCTCAAAAACGGCTCTGCCAGCGTATCTCTGATTGAATCTGTTGAATCTGCACGAAATGTTGGTGTCACGTTCCAAAGTGACTTTTTGCAGCCATTACCCCTAATGCAATGCAGTGGCCCCTCATAATGCCTCACTTGTCATTAATTCTACTTCATTGATTCTCCTGTAGGAGTTCCAAACGGCCCGAATATAAATCTATATATAATTCATTTGTGTAGCACCCTAAGAGAACACAATCTCTATAGGCCCTTCACATATGCCACAGGTCACGAACCCACGACCTCGGTTATCGAATGCATTCACCTTGACATCGGGCATCAATGGCAAGCAGTTAATCGTGGGCCGTACCATGCACACTAGGTAAGACGGTTGCTTACTTGGACCTTGGTCCCGAGGTGTTGGGCTCGAATCCTGCAGTGGGCAATTCTTTACTGCCTCTGCAAGTGGTGGGGATAGCTGTAAAGGCTCTTCTGTCGCTATTCAAAAGAGGCTGCTTAATCAGCTACTATTGTTATTTGATTCACTTAGGATGCTATGTAAAGAAAAAACTATGCTATTAGTTGTATTATTATTATAATAATTATTAATATTGAATAAGTGCATGCCTGTTTTGCAATAAGCCCCAAATAATATGTGGTGATTCCTGACAGGACCCATGAACTATTTCCTGTGAAAGAGACCTCTGTGAAATCCACTAGCCGCCCAATCATAACCAATGCCATCCCGACAGGATAACTTTCTTCCATACCCTGAGGTCAATAGAAACTGGGGCAGGAGTAGCCATAGTCAATTGTTCCTCCCTTAATTTCCATCTCTTTGCAGTCCCCTCAAAGCAGTAAATATGTAAATCTCCTTGTACAGAGTACCTTCGAAACCTGGCCGACTATAGTGGCAGTCCATTACATCGCCCCTGTATCAGTATCCTAATACATAGTCCCATATCCCGCTCAGTCAAGCTCCAGTTCAGATTCTTCAGGCCTTGGTTCAGCTTTGTGTTCCAGAAATCGTCCTTTTCACATGCTAGCTAATTTTCCATTCATTCCGATGACCCAGCAGACTTATTGTGGTTCGAATTTCGTACATGGGCTGACTCGTTGTCTCTCGTGACTCCGGCACATGGTCCTACTCGCAACTAAGGCTGCATACTCGGTCAAACGTTCTCCTGTGATTTTATTCTGCGAATTCCCAAATTACCTAGGTACATCTGACCACACTGCAGTTTTCACCATCATCTGTACAAAAAAAAGAAATCACCAGTGAATGAAATAAACCTTAAGACACTTTATATCGATTCTATCCGACATATAACATGAAATTTTGCCCTCCTACTTCTGCCGAATTATCCATACGACCTCCTGATCTCACTAGTGGAATGCCACAAAACGACACTAGCCATGGTGAGCCGTAATGTCACACCGGATAAGGCGGTTGCTTTTCACGGGATCGGTCCCGTGGTCGTGGGTTCGAACCCTGCCTTGAGTGATCCTGCATCGCTGCTGCAAGTGGTGGTGATAGCCGAAAAGGTTCTTTTGTCGCTATAGACAAGATGTCGTTAAATCAGCTAGTATTTTTTCTTATTGTTCTAGAAGACTTTCCTCTGCTGACCAAGCAGATAGCCAACCACTAACCCTTTAATCATGCTTCCTTTGCAGCAAATGTAAAGTGCCTAGAAAAAGATTAAGTTATCTGAGGGTGCTATAACAAATGTATTATTATTATTATTATGCCCTTTTCCATATTGCCTATAGCGTGCTGCAGTAGTAATGTCACTGTCTGAAACTCCACAAAGTCATAAAGACCAGGTGGGTGTTACGCCGGAGAGTTTTGTATAGCGACTCACAGCTTAAGCGGCTTTGAAGGTGTCGCCAGTGTTTGGTACATGTCGACTGTGACTACCACTATTATGAGCTCTATGCTAATGGTTTATTTCTGTCTAAATTTACCGTGAATGTGTCTTAGCATGCGTTATCATGGCCTGGCATTTTGACACGATTTGTTGAGCTAGGAGGGCGATTTTAGAGGCTTTGTGTCTCCTACGTGTCTGCATACCCGTGCTTGCAGATAAACATTCCTATCTCACATTCGCACCTGAAGCGATCGGCCTTCCACATTAGATGGAGCCTGCGTTAAACCTTTTCCGTGAGAGAGGGGCAAGCGCTTCACAGCCCGGGTCGTGGGTTCGAGTCTTGAAGCAGGCAATTATTTCTTGCCCGGTGCAAGCAGCGGTGATAGCGGTGATAGCTCTTCTTCTTCTGCAATACAAATGAGGCAGCTTGATTAGCATACCTTTACTTTACTTTACACCCTACACGGAAAGCTGGAGCCAGTCGCATCGTGTACGGCACGCATGCACACAGTCACACCGGCCACCGGTCTGATCGGCCGGTTACATGCAAGTACCCGATATTCAAGCAGTGCCTGTGCACTCAATTGGCTAGCCTTGCAGAGTGACGAACGATTGCTTGACCTCGAGATGGCTTCTGCAGCCGAGAGAGAGCGCGAGCTGTCCTGATCTGGTGGCACAGTACGTTGTGTACACTAGATGCCCTGTACATGTGGAACCCAGTCCCGTTTTGTCTGCTTGATATGTTTTTTATAATTGGTGGGTTTAAGTGACTCCACCATGTATAAAACATATCGCGTGGACACAAATGGGCGACAGCAACTCTGGGATACAGTTTTTGATGCATCGAGCCACAGCTGCCGTGGCTAAACTTCGCTGAGTCTGAGGCCACCTACAGCAACTGCTAACCAGTGCTGAAGCTGCCTCTCCTGCCCCCAGCCTCCACCAATGCTGCTAATGCTGCTGCAGCACCTGTTGCAGCACTTGCTGCCTCCACCATTGCTCTTGCGTTCGAGTGCAGCTGCTGCTAGCGCTGCTGCTGCCTCCATCGTTAGCCTATGGATGAAATGTATTCGCTTGTGCATGCTTGTTAAAGCACGATACCGTGCATGTCGTTAATCCTTGAATAGTGATTCTCTTGCACCGAGTCGTAAAGCATCTGGAAAGAGACTAAATTCTCCTAGGGTGTTGTATAGACGACTAATTATTAGTAATAGTTTGAAGAATGAAATTTCACCATCATCATTACTTGTTAGTTATTATGTTATTATTTATTTATATTTATTATTACTTATTTATACATTACTCATTTACATATTACATGTTTATTATTGTTGTTGTTGTTACTTTTATTATTATCATCATTATTATTTTGTTACTATTGGACGTCCGATGCATGCTCCTCTCATGGTACTTTCAAATAAAGACATTTCATGCAATAAATTGCTGGGCCAACAGTGGGGATAGTGCTTTTGATACTATCTATTTTGATACAGCTTTTGATACTATCGATCACCAAGTTCTTCAAGAGCGCCTCTAATCTTGCCTGGGCATCACTGGCACTGCTCTGCAGTGGTGCAGGTCCTATCTCAGTGGGAGACTCCAGAGTATTGTTGTGAATGCACAAAGATCATCCGAGGTACCTCTGAAATATGGGGTACCTCAGGGCTCCATGCTAGGTCCAGTTCTTTTCGCGGTTTATTCTCTCCCTCTTTCTGATGTGATTGCCAAGCACAATCTAGGTTTTCACATCTACGGAGATGACACTCATTTGCGCCTTTGCTTTGATACCTCCCAGCATTCGAGCACCTCGAACTCTCTGAACGCACTTACTTCATGTATTGATGACATCCGCACATAAATGGCAGCGCATTTTTGTAAAATAAACGATGATAAAGCTAATTTACTAGTTATGGGCAAACCAAGTGTGATTCAAAAATTAGAAAGGCTAACGCTCAAAATTGGCTCTGCTACCATATCTCCTGTTGAATCAGCTCGAAATCTAGGTGTCATGTTCCAAAGTGACCTCTCGGTAGACGACTACATCAGCTCCACAATCAAGTCCGCCTACTTTTAGATAAATAACAGCTAAAATTTGGGCTTGTTTAGATAAGGATACCACGTCTAAGTTGGCCCATGCATTTGTGACATCCCGCCTTGACTTCTGCAACTCGCTGCTTGCTGGCCTACCGGCATGTGCAATCAGACATCCAGGATTGATCGTCGGCAAGGCAAGCATTAAGTTTATCAGTTGCAGCAGCAGATTCCGACGGTTTGAATGACAAATACAGCTGAGTATCGTCAGCATAAAAGTGATACCCTATTCCACGAGCCTTAGTCACTTTTCCCAGAGGTTGAGTATAAATAGAGTACAGCAAGGGACCGATTATGGATCCTTGAGGGACTTCACAGCTGACATGTCTCGTGGGTGAGACCTGACCCCCACACGACACGGAGTGAACACGATCAGACAAGTACGATTTAAGCCACGCCAGTGTCTCGTCTGCCAGACCGATCGTTGCTCTCAGTCGTTCATGTAGGGACATCGTAATCGATGAAATACGACCATTTCTTACGATACTGCTTTTCTAGGGTTTAACTTTGCTCCTCTTTGCCGACTAATCAATCCTTCTACAGCAAAGTTCATGCGAAGGTATCAGTGAATCAAATAAAAATTCCAGCCACGAAAGTTATCCGGCTCTGAACCCATACAACCCAGCCGAGATTCTATCCTAGCAAGCAACCATTGCAGCATTGCAGAAAATCAAGTGCATGAGCTGGCTCGAATTTCGGCAGCAGCAGCATGTTTTTTAAGCAAGCGCTGAGTTGGGTGAGTAAAATACAAAATGTATGCCTAGCTAAATCTGCTTTGAGTTGTACGGGATGTACAACATATACACGGAATTTCGTATATAGTATATCTATATATACTTTTATTTACTATATACTTATATCGCTATCCATCCGCCCCAATAGGCTTGACTTGACACTGCAGAGGGGGTGTAGAGGACAAGGGTGGAAACACAAGGCCCATGGCAGCTTAGTAGGAAAGTAGGCTTTGCCCAGTTTTGCTGACCTGCAACAAGCGAGTGCGAGCTGACGATTCAAGGGACCTCTCATTAAAATATCGCTCATCGCTATCTATGCCTCACAATCTGGCGATGGCGATGAAAAGCTTATGTCAACAAGAACTGCTGCTGAGGTCTGGAATCTGGAATGTTCTCGGTAGAAGCTTACAATAGAGCCTGTCATGGTGGCGATGATGAAACTTGAAGCCTGCTGTAGACTTTAGTAAAAATATAATAATAAAGCATTTGATAGAGCACTCACAGAGAACTCAATATCTTTCTAGACACTTCACATAGGCTTTTCAGCCACTCTAACAAAACGACTTTACCCTATTTTGCCAAAGTTTGATTGTCTGCACCGAAGTGAGCTGCCTTGAATAATTTTTTGGATGCCACCTAATAGAAGACCGGAACCACACACATTTGTTGAGCCTGAGGTTGTGCTCTGAAGGTAACCTACCAAACTTTGTCGTTGAATCCGTTTAACGCAGGCGGACGAGCGACTTTAGGTGGCTGTTGGTGACAACCAGTGTTGGATCTGCAGCTCCTCTGATATATAGATAGCAGAGTGGCACCGGGATACGATTTATTTTCGAATAAAGCTTTGACGTAGGACATAATTTTTTTCATAAGAACAAGAAAACATTTGCGTAGCACCGTTAGTGAAATAAATTTCGATTTGTTCGCTTTTCGTAAGCAAACATGACATTTTTCAGCTGGCTAGTTGTTAGATGAGCGATTTTTCTGCGAGAAAGCTTACGCAGAGACGGTTGGAACGCTGTCAGATGCAAGTGGGCTTTTGCTTTAGCTTAACGTCATCAAGTCGGGGACTGGCCTACCAGCATGTGCGATCAGGCGATTGCAGCTGGTGCAAAACTCTGCAGCCAGGCTTGTCTGTCGTGAGCGTCGCAGTTGCCACGTTACTCCACTTCTCGCCGACCTGCACTGGCTACCAGTGAGGCAACGAATTGACTTCAAGGTTTTGTCGTTCACTTTTAGGTCTCTTCATTCTATGGCTCCAGCCTATCTTTCAGATATACTACCCAATCAGGCCAAGCATCGTACCACCCGCTTTTCAGGATCCAACAGTCTGGAAATACCTCGTACAAACCTTAAATCCTTTGGTGACCGTGCATTTAGCTCGTATGCTCCCAAAGCCTGGAACTCCCTCCCGACCAGCGTCAGAACATCCCCTGACCTGACCACATTTAAAAGAAACTTAAAAACACACCTATTTAGGACAGCATTTAGCGGGTCCCTGTGATTCGTCCTTGATGTGCTTATGCGTGCTGACACTGTGCATGCTGCCACTAACCACATTTGCATGCTGACCCTGTGCATGTCACCCCTAACCATATTATTCATTTTGCTTGTTTTTCAAGCATGATTTTACTTACTATTCAATTGCATATCACTTTGCAGCAAATGTAAAGCGCCTAGAGAGAGATTGAGTTCTCTGAGGGCGCTTTATCAAGCGCAATATTATTATTATTGTTATTATTATATCGCAATTTTAGTGACTTGCGAGCTCGTGGCGTTATGAACGTGGAAGCTAAAGTTCTGACCTATCCGAAAGATTCAATTTCGGTTCGAGGCATTTCTCTAAATTTGTTTCGAGCAGAGCATACGTCGTGCAGCTTGTTGAGTAAGTTTTCGGATAGGTCAGTGGAAGCAAGGTCAGAGGGAGCAAGGTCAGTGGAAGGAAACCAATTGAGAAATTTTAAAGTAAATAGTCGGACAATGAAGTTGCTGAACTTTGCTAATGGGAAGCCGGCGCAGGTCGTTGAAAATTAAAGCGATGTGGCTGCTGACATGCACACAAAAAAAAAACTTAGTTGCAGAGTGGTTCACTTACAGTATTAAAAGAAAAAGTAAAATTCAGCTTCTCCAGTCACCTCTGTTATTTAACCATTTAATGTAGATGAGTCTTACCTGCTATAGCCCTGCTAACATCGAGCAATAAACGATTATCTGCTGCCGGACTCAAACCTACGACCTAATTTGTCAAGTGCTACCAACTCACCTCTACGCCAAGACTGGAGGACAACTTGAAGAGTATAAGTGCCTTACTTCATATGGAAGGAAGACTTAAATGAGACTTCAATGGGACTTCAATGGGACTTCAAAAGTTATGAAGAATAGACGCGATGTCATAATCTTGTGGAATAGCTTGCTACATTTGGCTTAACAACAATTAAGTAGAAACTAAAAGTGCACCAGTTTATCACAGTATTGACTGGGTCCTATCATTTGTCCTTTGTGTGCACCTGTGTGCTGACACTGTGCATGGTACGGCCATTTCACGTGTTGGCAATTTGAATGTCACCATTATTCATACGGTCATGCTTCCTTTACAGCAATATTTAATTGCCTAAAAAGAGATTAAGTTTTCTGGATGATACTATGCAAATTCGTCATATTATATTATTTATGTTATTATACCGTCAGCCAATTACCGGCTGGAAACCGTTTCGGCAGCCACTAGGTGACCGACGCCCAGACATAATTGCCATTTTCCAGACCCTTGAGTCAAAGCCTAGGGGTAAGGCGAGGGCAGTCCACAGTCCAGGTCATGGGTTCGAGTTCTGCGCCAGGCAATTCTGTATAGCCCACTGCGAGCAGGAGAGGTACCGCCATCGCTCTACTACCTCGACATCAATGAGGCTATTGTATCAGCAATCAATCTTGGAGAAGGGAAGAGACGTTCTTCCGGAAATATGTGAAGTGTAACGAAGCGGCTTTCTTAAGATAGACTTAATGGACGATCGCGTTCACCGAGCGTAGCCACTGTGCAAGTAAACTACTCGTGTAGCCAACATCCACATTCACGTGCACACTTCTTACCCCTGAAAGAACATTCAGTCACCAGCAGAGGCCTGGATAACGGAAGATGGCTTGATCTAGCTCAGCAAAGAGATAGGAAAGCTTAGCTGAACCTAGAGGACGGCTTAGAAATGAACATAATATAAGCAGCAGCTGTTCGGGGTGGCCGGTAAGGAAGGGCCACTGTCGGCCGAAGCAGAGTAGACGCCGTTGCGTAAGAGCCTTAAATGCGATTTCTACCGTCTAGGACCAACAGAGCAAAGGCCTCTGTCAACAACAATCTTCAAGCGGTCGAAGGAAACTACCAATACAATCCTATGCTCTTAGGGTGACATACCGCTACAAAATATGCATTCACTTGTAACAAGTTTTGGTGAGTGGAATAGAGCCTAAGAAGTCCGAGGGCCGGCGTGAGTTCAGAGTCGCTAGGTGACCGGACCAATATAGCTCGATGTTAATTGGGGTACTTGGGCGCGTCGGCGTAAGGCCACTGCTGATAAATAGCAGTACCGGGCCAACGGGCAGACGGCATCCTGGTTGGCCCGAAGGCTGGAAGAGTCATCGCATTAACAACCGAAGGCTTCGAGAGCCACCGCACGTCACTGTGCGGTGGCTTGATCGCAACATATTTATCGCCCGTATAGAAACTATAGGTACGAAGAGGCTGAAACTGGTACTGCAGTTCATCAGGGTGTGAAAGAGTTACCCTATGGAGCTACCCATCTGAGTCACAGAAGCACTTTGTATACGCATTGTTGATCGAGCCTTAACCCAAGCAGCTCCTTTACGAAAGGAGACATACGATTGATTGGCTTGAATTTTTCAACCAACCTTATGACCGAATTAACCAGTTTTAGGCGCCCAGTTGCTGTCTTTATCCCAACCAATACTGAATTTCAGAAGTCCATTCTAGACAGACCTGTATTTCCAATGACAAACTAATTCGTCCAGATTTGATAGATTTTTATTTTACCTTAAAATAGTTTGCGTCTTCGTTCGAGCCTCTATTGCAAAAACATTTACATAAAATAGTTGGTCTCTAATATTACGTCGTGATAATGTCTGCTGTATGACTGAACCATTAGTGAAGTTGTAAACGGTTAAGAGCTGCATGGCACAACATCAAAACTCTTGAACAACAGTATAAGTACGGCATACATCTGCATATTTGAGTCACATTAAATTCTAACAGTATCTTTAAGGTATTACAACTCAAAGAAGTTCCTTTGCAACGTTAGAATGCACTGCTTCACGACAGGAACCAGCGAAAGGATGGGCATCAATGTTGGCTCACAAATCGTAATTGCAGCAAATAGGAGCACCTAGGTCAATCGGAGTTCATGCCTACTATTCGCCGGAGGATTAAATAACGATTTATCTTAGCTCAGTGTGAAATAAACTCCTGGTGATAAATGGCATTATTACTGAAAAATCCTCGACCTGCTCGCCTTGACCGAAAACCTGGCTGAAATCCATTAACTGCCATAATCACCAACTGACCATTAACAACGAAACTCGTTCATGTATCTCCTTCTTTCAAACCTCTAGATCAATCTAAACTGGCTGAATCGTCGTTATCACACATGCAGCCTTCAATTTCAAGCCGTTTTCAGACCCCTCCAAGCAGTCTTTCGCATCTATTGTTTTGAATTCATCCGACAACGAGGTCGGTAGGGTGGCAATAATCCGTCGCTCCCCAGATACCAAGTCCTCCTTTACCTCAGAATTTTCTTATCTCATTTCAATTATGTGTGCACAAAATCGATCTTTACTCGTAATGGGTGATTTTAACGTTTATTTTGATACCTCATCTGGCGCCTTCAAAATCAATTTCGTGCACTAACTGATGGCACACTAGGTAAGGCGGTTGCTTTCACGACCTCGGTCCCGAGGTCGTGGGTTCGATTCCTTCGGTGGGCGATTCTTTATCGCCATTGTAAGCGGTGGTGATAGCCATAAAGGCTCTTCTGTCGCTATTCAAAAAGATGCTGTTTAATCGGCTATGATTTATATATTTATTTTTATTTAACTGACTCGTTTTCTCTTGTAACCCCAGTGCATGACCCGAGTCCCACTAACGGTCACACCCTCAACCATTTGTTTTCCTAAAATTGCCAGCTGCCGTCACCAATTGTGACCAAATTTTGCGTATCTGACCACAAGTAGATATTCAGTCTACAGTGTCAGCATAGCTGACGGTGTTTAACGACCTACTCAGGAATGCAGACTCTCGGAGGAGTATCTCTGCTTGCTATGCTCGATCTTTCGGCAGATTTTCAGACTATCTATCACCAAGCCCTTCTTAAGCGCCTCTCATCTCACCTGGGCATCACTGCCACTAAATTGCAATAGTTCAGATCCTATCTCAGTGGGAGACTACAGAGTTTTTTTCTCCCTGTGCCGTTATGCCAGAGAGCTGCCTCCGGCGACTCTTAGCGTGGTGTGGACCTTTACCTGATTTCTCGTTGATACCTTCGGGTATTCCGCTGCTATTCTTTTTGCGACGATTTCTGAGCCGTCCTCGGATACACTACACAAAACAGGACCTGCTTTGCATAAGGTGCGATATCGCCGTTACTTGATACCTACCGGCGGGCTTTCTTCGGCTGGTCGATGAGAACCTTCCTGCATCCTGCGTTCGCCCTATCAACAGCTCGGCTATCAAACGTACGACCCCTAAGTTTAAAGCACTGAATAGTACTCGTCGGGGTAATATCACACCTACCGTCCCTCAGCATGTTGTGAAACGTCGACCGGCGGCCGTTACTAAGTCGAATTCAAATTCGAAGGGGCCGCTTCTGCCAGGCCGGCTACGCGCCGACTTGAATGCAAGCCCCTTCATTGGCGATGCGAAATTTTCGGACAGCCTCTTAAATTCCGCCTACTAAATGTCCCCTCGCCAAAACCGAGGGGTTACTCATCCGAGATCAGGTCGTCCAGGAGAACCTAGGTGCATTTCTGCTTACCGAAACTTGTATGACGCCTTGTTCCAGTAGCTGTGTATCTGAGACCACTCCACCCGGGTTCTCATTCTGTCAGTCCATGCGTTCTGACAAGGTTGGCGGTGAGTTGCAATTGTTGCTCGTGAATTGTTCGGCTATGAGATGTCCAGTTTTTCGCATGGGCCATCATTTGAATCAGTTGCAATCAGGTCCTCATCAAAGACAGTGCCTCTCGCTGTTGTCATATACCGACCTCCTTCTGACTGTTTAAACTTGTTTATAGAAGAATTTTCGGAGTTCCTCGCCAAAATACTTTCGCGTAACTGACTATTACTGATTGCTGGAGAGTTCAATATTCACAATGACAAACCAATCAACAGCCAGGTCCGCTCATTTCTCGACAGCCTAGAGAATTTTGGTTCGGTCCAACACGTTAACTATACCACCCACGTCGGCGGCCATAACCTAGATCTCGTGATCACGTGATCACTAAGGATGTCTTCCCCACTGACCTTGTGACCTTGTCGGCTGATCCTTTCGGATCGGATGTTCGGTCTCATTTACTGTTCCTGCTCCCTTGAACGTACAGGGTAATATCGAACTTGTCCAGTGACGCAACTTAAAAAGCATCGACATGGACATATTTTTGAAATCTTTTTATGATGCAGGTCTTCTTGATCTGCACCCAGACTCGACCGACAGCCTCGATACCCTCACTAGTGCAATGAACATGATACTTTGGAGCTCTTGACAAGCATGATCCCATTCATTCTGGTGAGCCGTAATGGCTCACTAGGTAAGGCGGTTGCTTTTCATGACCTACCTCGGTTCCCGAGGTGGGTTCGAATCCCGCAGTGGGCGATCCTTTATCGCCACTGCAAGCGGTGGTGATAGTCATAAAGGCTCTTCTGTCGCTATATAAAAAGAGGCTGTTAAATCAGCTAGTATTTATTTATTTTTATTCTGTCCGTATACAGAGTCGCGGAGAATCCTTTCAATTTACAAAAGAAACTTCTAAAGATGCACCATGTTAAGCGAAGGCTTGAACGTCATTTTAAGAAATCGGGGTCTGATGCAGATCAAGTCAAATTCAACGAATTCTTCTGAGTTTATACACCCGGAAGCTTAAAAAGCAAGGGCTTCTTTTTTACTCGAAAACTGAATTCCTGCCTTTCGGACCCAAAACAGATTTATAAGACAGTAAAAGATTTACGGGACAATGCTGAGCGGTCTGACTCCCCAGATATTAAGGGCTCAGCCGAAAAGTTTTCAGCCATCTTTACTGCAAAAATTGTGCACATTCGTGCCTCCCTAAAGCCCCCATGTGAGTAAAGCAATTGTGGAATCACAGCGTGTGACCTTCCTTAAAAGATTTTCCGAAGTTTCTGCATGCTATGTGTCTACCTTAACAAGGTTTAGTAAAAAGAACTCGTCTCCTGAATAACCTATGCCATCATCTCTGTGATCTTTACTGGCTGACCATCTTAGCCCTGCCATGCCCGAAATTTGTATTGCTTCTTTAGAAAAAGTGGTTGTATCCAAATGCTTCACATGGGCAATCTTTAGACCCATACTAAACAAGCCAGGATTCGAAACAGAGGTCCTTGCAAACTATTGCCCAGTTTTCCTTCTTCCTTAGTGTCGTGACAGACCAGCTGAAGTAAGAAAATTTCACACCTTGCTTGGCAGTTCCACTCTGGTTTAAGATCTAATAACTCCACAGAGTCAGGCATTGCTTCGGAGGTGTAGTGACCTCCTTAGAAATGCAAACTTAGGTAGAATGTCTCTGCTTGTTCTGCTCAATTTTTTGGCAGCTTTTGATACTAATATACCTTATAGGCCTTCTTTGAGAGCTGCTCGTTTTACCTGGGCATCATTAGTACTGCACTGAAATGGTCCAGATCCTATCTCAGTGGGAGAATTCAGAGTAGGACAGCATTTAGTGGGTCCCTGTGATTCGTCCTTCACGTGCTTATGCGTGCTGACACTGTGCATGCTGCCACTAACCACATTTGCATGCTGACCCTGTGCATGTCACCCCTAATAATAATAATAATAATAATAATAATATTGCACTTGATAAAGCGCCCTCAGAGAACTTAATCTCTTTCTAGGCGCTTTACATTTGCTGCAAAGTGATATGCAATAAAATAGTAAGTAAAATCATGCTTGAAAAAAAACAAAATGAATAATATGGTTAGGGGTGACATGCTCAGGGTCAGCATGCAAATGCGGTTAGTGGCAACATGCACAGTGTCAGCACGCATAAGCACATCAAGGACGAATCACAGGGACCCACTAAATGCTGTCCTAAATAGGTGTGTTTTTAAGTTTCTTTTAAATGTGGTCAGGTCAGGGGATATTCTGACGCAGGTCGGGAGGGAGTTCCAGGCTTTGGGAGCATACGAGCTAAATGCACGGTCTCCAAAGGATTTAAGGTTTGTACGAGGTATTTCCAGACTGTTGGATTCCGAAAAGCGGGTGGTACGATGCTTGGCCTGATTGGGGAGTATATCTGAAAGATAGGCTGGAGCCATAGAATGAAGAGACCTAAAAGTGAGCGACAAAACCTTGAAGTCAATTCGTTGCCTCACTGGTAGCCAGTGCAGGTCGGCGAGAAGTGGAGTAACGTGGCAACTGCGACGCTCACGACAGACAAGCCTGGCTGCAGAGTTTTGCACCAGCTGCAATCGCCTGATCGCACATGCTGGTAGGCCAGTAAGCAGTGAGTTGCAGAAGTCGAGACGGGATGTCACGAATGCATGGACCAACTTTGACGTGGTATTTTTATCTAAACAAGCCCGAATTTTAGCAATGTTGTGAAGCTGAAAATAAGCAGATTTGACTGTGGAGCTGATGTGGTCGTCTAACGAGAGGTCACTTTGGAATATGACACCTAGATTTCGAGCTGATTCAACTGGAGATATGCTGGCAGAGCCAATTTTGAGAGTCAGCCTTTCCAATTTCTGAATCACACTGGGTTTGCCCATAACTAGTAAGTTAGTTTTATCATCGTTTAGTTTTAGAAAATTTGCTGCCATCCATGTGCGGATGTCATCAATGCATGCAGCAAGTGAGTTCAGAGAATTTGAGGTGCTCGAAGGCTGGGAGGGATCAAAGCAAAGGTACAACTGAGTGTCATCCGCATAGAAGTGAAAGCCTAGATTGTGCTTGGCAATCACATCAGCAAGAGGGAGAGCATTAACGGTGAAAAGGACCGGACCTAGCACAGAGCCCTGAGGTACTCCCTATTTCAGAGGTACTTCAGATGATCTTTGTCTCTTCTTGTTTTGCCCCTAACCATGTTATTCATTTTGTTTGTTTATCAAGCATGATTTTACTTACCATTTAATTGCATTTCCCTTTGCAGCAAATGTAAAGCGCTTAGAAAGAGATTAAGTTCTCTGAGGGCGTTTTATCAAGTAGATTATTATTATTATTATGTTATTAGAGTCTCCTGCTGAGGTATATGAAGTGAAAAAGATCATCTGAGAATAAAGTCACGTATTGGGTACCTCAGAGCTCTGTGCTTGGTCCTGTTATTTTCACGATTTATACTCTTTCTCTCTCTCTCCCTATATAAATATATAAATATATAAATATATATATATATATATATATATATATATATATATATATATATATATATATATATATATATATATATATATATATATATATATATATATATATGTATCTCTCGCTCTCTCTCTCTCTCTCTCCCTTGCCAATGTGATTGCCAAGCACGACCTAGTAGGCACTCGCATAAATGCAAATAAAACTAATAATAACGCACTTGATAAAGCGCCTTCAGAGAACTCAATCTCTTTCTAGGCACTTCACGTTGGCTGCCAAGGGAAACGCGATTGAATGGTGAGTAATATCATGCTTGATAAACATGAATAACATGGTTAGGGGTGACTTGCACTAGGTCAGCATGCAAATTTGATTAGTGGCAGCATGCACAGTGTCAGCACGCATAAGCACATGAAGGACGAATCATAGGGACTCACTAAATGCTGTGCTAAATAAGTGTGTTTTTAAGTTCTTTTTAAATGTGGTAAAGTTAGGGGATGTTGTGACGCAAGTCTAGAGGGAGTTCCAGGCTGTGGGAGCATGCGAACTAAATGCACGGTCTCCAAAGGATTTGAGGTTTGTATGAGGTATTGGTAGACTGCTGGATTCCGAAAAGTGGGTGGTACGATGCTTGGCCTGATGGGGGAGTATATCTGAAAGATAGGCAGGAGCCAAAAAATAAAGTGACCTAAAAGTCAGCGACAGAACCTTGAAGTCAATCCTTTGCTTGACTGGTGGCCTGTGCAGGTCGGCGAGAAATGGTGTGATGTGGCAGCTGCGACGCTCACGACAGACAAGCCTAGCTGCTGAGTTTTGCACCATCTGTAATCGCCTGATTGCACATGCCGGTAGGCCAGCAAGCAGTGAGTTACAGAAGTCAAGACGGGATGTCACAAATGCATGGACCAACTTGGACGTGGTATCCTTATCTAAACAAGCCCGAACTTTAGCTCAGTTTGACCTTGGCTCTGATCCATCCTAGCCCTCCAACACGTCTGCTTCCCTCAACTGCCTTGGTCCACGCAATGATAACATAGATCGACAGCATGGATGGTAGCAAACTTTATTAAATTGAATGATGATAGAATCAAGTTACTATCTATGGGCAAGCCAAGTGTGATTCAGAAATATTTGAAAGGTTAAGGCTCGAAATCGGCTCTGCCAGCATATCTCCTATCGAATATGCAGAAAATTCAGCTACACAACATTGGTAAAACTTGGGCCTGATTAGACAGGGATACTACATCTAGACCTGACTTGACGCATTTAAAAAAAAGCTAAACACGCATCCATTTATAATAGCATTTAGTGGTCCATGTAATTCGTTCTTTGAGTGCTTATGCCGAGCTGGTTTGATCAGCAGGTATAAGCACACAAAGGACCAATAATATGGACACATTATATGATGCAATAAATAGATACGTTTTAGCTTCTTTTTAAATGTCGTCTAGTCTGGCGATATCGTAACCCCAATCGGAGGTGAGTTCCAGGATTTGAGAGCATACGAATCAAAGGCATGGTCTCCAAAGTATTTGAGGTTCGCAAGAGGTATAGGTCAAAAGTTCGATTCCGAAAAGTGGGTGATACGATGCTTAGCCTGGTAGGGCAGTAGATCTGATAAGTAGGCTGTAGCCAAAGGATTAAGGGACCTAAAAGTGATTGGCAAAATCTTGAAGTTGATAAGTGGCTTGACTGGGGAGCCAGAAGTATTGTGATATGGCAACTGCGACGCTCACGACAGACAAGCCTAGCTGCAGAGTTGTGAACCATCTGTAAGTGGTACTAACCATATTGCCCTAAAAGTCGCTTGCTGCCACACTGTAAGGTTGTTAGCGTATTCTATTTGTTTATGGTTAAAACATGGTCAGCTTATGACTGAATTCCGTCAACCTACGAGAGAGACAGTGAGAAGAGGTCAGTTCACGCTGAACAGCAGGCAGAGAATGTTGCATCTGCTTAGCCCAAGCAGCGGATGGGTAGTGTCCTCTGTCTGCCACAGTAAGGCGGATTTGGGTTCATCATGACTGACCTCGAGAGGGATTGACCTCACAGCTCGCAAGCGATTTGGCTCGAGAGCGGTGGCTGCATTGCCATTCAGCGTTTCGCCAATATTTGTCACACATAGGCTAAGGAGTAGAGCCGTAGTGGGCCCTGTTTTGCGGACTTGGTTTGTCCAGACGTAGAAGCCGCTACACCCCATGTGTAGCAGTACCTCCTTCAACATGTTGTCACCCTCCTTAAAGTTCATCGATTCTCTAGTACTGGCCTACCCTTCTGAATTGGTATCGTGTAAAACTTCCCCATCGCACCGCCGGCTCTCATGACTCTGATGCAATGTTAGTTCCCCTTACTAACTTGAAACAACTAGCGGATCTTGAAACAACCATCGGGATCAACCGTCAGCTACTTTGCTCCTATAGCCTCGCACTCACTCATCGCCAAGTTTATGACAATAGCAGACCTGGCGACGATCGAAAAGACGATACAACCTGCTTATTCCTCAGCTTTTGCTCCGTCCGAGTGAATTGGCCATTGCATGCAGTGTGTCCTGAATTTTTCCAAGTTATATTACTACCGAATTGATAAGCCTGTTCTTTTCAGCCTTTTTATATTGACCACAAAGAGATTTAGTTCGCTTGGTAACGTGAGGGTACCAAGCGGTTCGGTGGGTGTCCTGTAAGTGTTTTACTGTTATCGTTATTGTTGTTATTGTTTCGTAGCATATGCTCTCGTTTTCATTCGACTCATTCAAAGCTAGGTTTCTGAATCTCGAAGAAACACACAGTAAACCAGATTAAGCCTCAGGCTTTTTCGTCATGCTGATTTTGTAAAGAGTGATACCATTTGGATATTTACTTAGCTGGTGCATTTTGAAAAATTACCGCTAGCACTAAAGTGCATCCCTAAAAGTACACATGCTTAAGCTGATTTGGCACCTCCTCATTTACAGTGTACGTAACGGAGAAGAGCGGTAGCTGCAATCGCTCCCGCTAAAAAAAAATCCTAGCTGATTAAACAGCCTCTTTTTGTATAGCGACAGAAGAGCCTTTACGGCTATCACCACCGCTTGCAGAGGGCGATAAAGAATCGCCCACCACAGGAATCGAACCCACGTGACCTCGGGACCGAGGTCGTGCAAAGCGACGGCCTTCCTTACCTAGTGCGCCATCACGGCTCACCGCTAGCTGCAGGCAATTCGGAATTGCCCACTGCAGGACTAGAAACCGCACTCTACGGGTTCGAAGCGATCGAACCTGAGAACCCGTAGACTGAGACCCAGAGTTATTAGGGAAGACCCAGTTGTATTAGGGCCACGGCTGGCGCACGCCTCTGAGGGTGAGAAGCCGAGAAGGCCGGACGCTGCCACCCCTCCTCCTAGACTATCAACTTAAATCTTTACATCTCGCAGTGCAGCAGACTGGCAGAAGACCCAGTTCTGCGCTGGAAGCCTCGGGAAGTTTTGCATCCAGTCCCTCCGTGGATTCTTTGATTGCAGACGCTCGCGAAATCATCCACCTACCTGCTCGGCATTCAAGCCCAGTATTGTACCTCCGTTCAGAATTGAAAGCAGAACATTGTCGGGTCCTTGATTTGGGATTTATTGCTACGCGTTTGCAGTGAAATCGACATCTCCAGAAACAAAATGCGAGGCATTTTTTCGCTGCTGCAAGCAAGATTCGCGTCCGACTGACTACTGCGACAGGTGCTCGTTTCGTGAAATTAGCATTTACAGGCGCTTTTCACAGTTGACAGCGACAGAGCTCGACGAGTTATCCTCTAAGCTTCCAGAAGTGCCAAGACTAGATGGCTTGCATCCGAGACGCAAGCTATGTATTTAACCACCAAAAGCACTCAGGCACGTTAGGTGGTTTGGCCACGACCTAACCCTTGGTCCTTAAAGAACGTACGCCTTAGTCTGTAAATAGCCTAGCGAAGTAAGTTTGGACCTTGGCCGGCAGTATACGTTAACCGCAAGGTCTTGAGTAGCCCACCTCGGAGGAATTCGGTACACTGGTGATGCAGACGATTTAACGGGAGTCTATTTATCATGTTGCGGCAGGCAAATGATGATAAAATATTCTTATAGCCCCATCAGAGAACTTTATCTCTTTCTAGGCACTTTACATGTGTGCAGCAAAAGAGGCCTCGTAGAATTTTTAGTGGTAGCTACTCAACGACAACAAGCACAGCGTAGTTAGTGGTAAATAGCTCGATTTTATTACCTCCAGTATCTGGCCTGGAGCGCTGCCACTTCGCAGAGCAAAGCTCGAGAGTAGTGCAAAGGTTGCCATTTTGTCTGGCTGGCAGTCCAGGCACCAGCAATGTGTGAGTACATACAAGAAATCTGTGGCAACTGTCCCGTTTTTTATTCCGTAACTTCGCTGTGTATCAAAAAAATGTGTAGCATTCAGCTTTTTACAGAACCGTAGCTTGCAAGTCGAGTTTGTAGCAGGGGAATTGCAAATAGACGTGCAGCCAAAACTAAAGACTGTTCCGAGATTCATGAATTAAAAAAATGCTATTTTGACTCACTGAAATTGCTTCTCACTAAAGGTACTTTCATTTTCATTGCAAATCTCTGTAGCCTAATGGTGTTCAATATTTTATAGCTCTGCAGATCGATGGACACGATACATTCAAAGAGACTGACTCCCAATACAACCTATGCAGCACAGAGACGTAATTACTTAGTGACATCGATGTACTTAGTAGTGTTTGGTGCCATCGTGTCACAGCGGCTCCTCATCCGACCGCTTAGCGTCATGTCTGTCTGAAATATTATTCACTGAGAATTCTAACTCGCTTAGACAGGGATATCACGTCTAAATTGGTCCATGCATTTGTGTCATCCTGTCTTGACCTCTGTAACTCACTGCTTGCAGGCCTACCGGCATGTGCAATCAGGCGATTACAGCTGGTGCAAAACTCTGCAGCTAAGCTTGTCTGTCGTGGGCTTCACTGTTACCACATCAGGCATGATATTACACACCATTCAATTGCATTTGCCTTTGCAGCAAATGTAGAGCGCCTAGAAAGAGATTGAGTTCTCTGAGGGTGCTTTATCAAGTGCATTATTATTATTATCACATCACTACTCGCCGACCTGCACTAGCTCCCAGTTAAGCAACGCATCGACTTCAAGGTTCTGTCACTCACTTTTAGACTCCTTCATTCTTTGACTCCAGCCTACTTGTCAGCACTGCTGCTTATCCAAGCTCAGCATCGTACCACCCGCTTTTCGGGATTCTAATTGTTAACGAATACCTCGTGCAAGCCTCAAATCCTTTAGGGACCGAGTCTGTAGTTCGTATGCTCCCAAAGCCCGGAACTCACTCCCAACCTGAGTCACGACATCCCCGACTTGACCACATTTAAAAAGAAACTAAAAACGTAGCTATTTATCGCAGTATTTAGTGGGTCCCTGTACTTATTCCTTGATGTGCTCTTGCATGCTGACACTGTGCATGCTGCCACTAACCACACTTGCATGCTAACCCTGTGCATGTGACCACTAACCATGTTATTCTTGTTGCCATAGAGCATGCTACCACAAACCATTCGATCGTGCTTCTTTTGCAGCAAATGTAAAGTGCTTAGAGAGAGATTGAGTTCTCTGAAGGTGCTTTATCAAGTTTGTTATTATTATTATTATTGCATTCAGAAACCCAGGTCACCTATTCAATATAAAGGGCCTAAGTTGGAAACAGCTCTAGCTTCACTTGTTACAACTTGTGCTGCTCTGTAGCTACCGGCAGCCAGTATAATTTTTAATCTAACACTAATAATAGTAATAGGTCATATATTTTCGGCGCTTCCCGAGAGAACAAAATCTGTATCCAGATGCTTTGCAACTTGCTGCAAGTGAATTCACGACCAAGGTTTAATATTACTATTATTACGAAACGAAACATCCTTATGTACGTGAGATCCCTCCCGATGCCCCTCCCGATGCCCCCATCTGCCTCTTCCGATGCCCCCATCTGCCTCTTCCGATGCCCCCATCCAGCTCTGTCGAAATACCCTTCGAGCAGCCACTAAGACCCCACAACCTGACGCCTCATACAAGAGCGTCACCAAACACCGGCTATGCGTAGCGGTCTTTCTTTCACCGATCCGTCAGCTGACCAGTGGCGAAACCAGAAGCAGGGGGCAAATGTCTCTCCCCCCCAGTGGCCCCTATTGCAGCAGCGACCTGGCCGCCCCCTATTCTTACGTCCCCGACGACCACCGAGGACTGCACTGTTCCTATATTTCACTCGCACCAAGTCGTGTCGAATAAACGCTTTGATTCTGCGTTATAATGTTTTATGAATTGCTGGTCTAGCCCTGTCTACATGAAAATCTGACGGGTCTTTCCCCCACATTAAAATTGTTCAGATTTTGCCCCCTCCCCACGAGATAAAAATTCTGGCTTGGCCACTACAGTTGATCACATGTTTTGCCTGCCCTGCACATTCCTCTGTGTTTGCCTTCCTCGACGTAGGACCGTCGAGTCCGCGCATAAAACATCGGATGCAGGCACACTACGCTTATAAGAAAAGCGGATATTCGTCCCAGATTTTTACTCCGGATAGTCTCATTCCGCATACCGCATATAATAATAATGTACTTGAAAATGTACTCGATACTTGATAACAATGCCTATTTGTCGGCTCGAGTGTATTCCTACAAGCGGAGTCGACTCTTTATGGTTTTCCTTTGTGATCTTTCCTTGAATTTTTGTCATGCCCATCCTTGACTTTTCCTTTGCGATCTTTCACTTCTCCCCGTGCAACGCTAAAATAAGGAGCCGACCTGCTGAGATAGCACAGCAGGCACCGACAGATATGTGTTTCTCTTAGAGAATTACTACTCTAAGAAATCTCTACTCCCTTTAAATAGGTTTCATTTGTTCTAATGACTCGAGAGTCTTCTTCTCGATTGATTACGCTGTCAGCCGCTGTGCTACATCAAGCGCGACGTAGCGCCGCCTTCCGAACTTACGTCCGCAGGCCGCTAAGGCGCCGTTGGTTACGGAGCTTGAGAACGAAGGCTATAGCCGCTACTTCTGCGGCATCGTATGACAACCGGCGGCCGAGATTCGAGGTACGTATCGTACGGTTCGTTGCCTTCTGGCAATTTTTTGGCCAGGCTGCATGGAGATGCGCGTCAAATATCTTGAAGATTTCGACCGGTTTCGGCAGCGGCTGCTGACGAAACGGTCCGGCGAGTAAGAGGTGACGGCGAGCGAGCTCACTGTGCGCCTGGAAGGCGACGCCTGTGAAGGCGTGTCTTCGGCAGCTGTCGCGTAGTACGGACTCGCAATCCGCAACGCTGACTAATCGCGAGCGATGTGCGCCCTTTTTTTTATCGCTCTCCGCCCACGGTGGGCAGCGCTGAGGCACGTGCTCGGCGGCGGCGGCGGTGAGTCGGTCCGAAATTGCATCCATCGGGCCTGCCCAGCTGTTTCAACTGTGGCCGAGGCAGACTCGTCTGCCTCGGCGGAAAACTAGACAGGCGCAAGTCGCTCACGACGGTGGGTTTTGGCACAGCGCCTGTCCAAGTCGAAGCCACGCTCCGAGAATGGACTGGAGCCCGCTAACAGTGGGAGGTGTGGATTAGTAACGACAACACCGACGATGTCTTGGGGTTATCGCCGGTGATGATAATAATAATAATACACTTGATAAAGCGCCCTCAGAGAACTCGATTTCTTTCTAGGCGCTTTACATTTGCTGCAAAGGAAACTCGATCGAATGGCGAGTGGTATCGAGCTTGATTAACAACATGGTGAAGCTGTAAAACGATCGTCTCGGCTGGCAGCGTAAGCTGGCCGCCCAGGCATGCGAGTGCTCGCTCTCTCAGTTAACGGCACGCACTGAGCGATGTTAATGGTTATTGATTTATGTTAATGGTTATTGGTTAACGTTAATGGTCCTGCGAGTTAGTGGACGCGAAAGTCAGCCAGAAAAGCGGCTGCAATGCGAGATGCTTAAAAAGCAGGTAGGATAAATTTAGCAGCATCACCTGTTTTTTGTACAGCGGCAGGAGAGCCTTAGCGGCAATCGCCACCACTTGCAGTGGATAGCAAAAGATTGCTCGCAGCATGACTCTAATTCAGGACCCGAGTCGTCACGAAGAGCGAGCACCTTGCCTCCTAAGCGAAGAACCTGGGGCTTAGCAGCGGCCTGCGACTGGTCAGAGCGGCTTCTGCACTATTTTCCTACGCCACAAGCTCGGCGCTCGCAGGGGAGCTGACTCCACTGGCCGCAGACGTGAGACAAATGCTGCCGGCTCAGAGCAGCGAAGCGCGGTAGCGATTGGTAGGTACAGCGCCAGCCCATACGCCAGCCCATACTTACGCTGGCGGTCGAGGAACGCGGCAGCAACGAAGAGCGGCCCCTAACTCGAAGCAGTCTTTTGAATCAATTGTCTTGGTCTTATCCGAAAAGAAGCTACCGATAGTGGCAGTAGTTTATCGCCCACCAGGTACCAAATCCTCCTTTATCTCAGATTTCTCCGATCTCATTTCGATTCTGCGTGCAAGAAATCGATCCTTTCTCGTTATGGATGATTTTAACGTTCACTTTGATAACTTATCTGACGCTTTCAGCACCGAATTTCGTAAATTGACTGACTCACTGTCTCTTGTGGCTCATGTGCATGGCCTTACTCACATCAAGGGTCACACACTCGACCAGATTTTTTCATACAACTGCACTTTGTCATCACCAATTATTACCAAATTCTGCTTATCTGACCACATGCAGATCTCATTCAATCTACAGTGTGTGCCCACCTCCTCCTCTAAAATAACCTGTGAATCGCGAAACCTCAAGACCCTTGACATCGATGCTGTCCGTGCGAGAATATCTGCTTCACCTCTGCTGCTCAGTCCTCCCTCAGATCTGTCATCATCGGTAGATAGCTACAACACGACACTAGCTGACATGCTCGACGAGTTTGCACCTCTGACAAAGCACACTGTCCGGCCCCCCCTGCCCAGACGGCCAATGGTATACCACAGACAATAAACTAGCCAGGCCTAGTAAGCGAAAGCTTGAAAAAGCATACAAAAGATCTGGACTGACTGTCCATCGACAGGCACATGAAGACTACTGTAGGTCGTACCAATCGATCCTAGCAAAGGCCGAGTCTAGCTTCTACAGAAACATTGTTGAATCACAGATGCACAATCCAAAAATGCTGATGTCGACGATAAACCATCTCCTCAACCGCTCCCAGATTAGCTCCTTACTTGATGATCCTAGTGGTGATCTAGCCGATCGCTTCTCTCGATTCTTTGTGCAAAAGATAGACAAGATCAGGGAATCCATCCCTGCGATGACAAACTCCCCACTAGAATGCTGTTCCTCGGTTCCTGGCAGCACCTCAATGTCTACGTTTATGCAGGTCACAAGTGATCTAGTCCTAAAGTTCGTATCTCAATCAAAGAAGACAACAAGTCCTCTGGACCCTATTCCCACTGTCCTGCTCCTACGTTGCATTGATCTGCTGCTGCCATGCATAACTAACATCATTAATATGTCATTAGCCTCAGGTCATGTCCCAGCATCTTTCAAAAAATCTGTAGTCATGCCACTTCTCAAGAAAGCGACACTAGACCAAGAGAATTTAAGCAACTACCGCACAGTCTCCCTTCTACCATTCCTATCAAAGACACTGGAACGGGTCGTGGCAGACCAGCTAAATTCATATATCGAAACCTCACACCTTGCTAGTAAGTTCCAGTCTGGCTTTAGAGCTAATCACTCCACAGAGTCAGCATTGCATAAGGTAGACAACGACCTACTTAGGAATGCAGACATGGGTAGAGTATCTCTGCTTGTTTTGCTCGATCTTTCGGCAGCTTTTGATACCATCGATCACAAAGTTCTTCTAGAGCACCTCTCATCTTGCCTGGTCATCACTGGCACTGCTCTGCAGTGGTTCAGGTCCTATCTCTGTAGAAGACTCCAGAGTATTGACGTGAATGGACAAAGATCATCTGACGTACCTCTGAAATATGGGGTTCCTCAGGGCTCCGTGCTAGGTCCGATTCTTTTCACGGTTTATACTCTTCCTCTTGCTGATGTGATTGTCAAGCACAACTTAGGCTTTCACTTCTATGCGGATGACACTCAGTTGTACCTTTGCTTTGATCCCTCCCAGCCTTCAAGCACCTCAAATTCTCTCAACTGACTTGCTGCATGTATTGATGACATCTGCACATGGATGGCAACAAATTTTCTAAAACTAAACGATGATAAAACTAACTTACTAGTTATGGGCAAACCCAGAGTGATACACAAGTTTGAAAGGCTGACAATCAAAATTGGCTCTGTCAGCATACCTCCTGTTGAATCAGCTCGAAATCTAGGTGTCACATTCCAAAGTGACCTTTCGTTAGACGACCAAATCAGCTCCACAGTCAAATCTGCCTATTTTCAGCTTCATAACATTGCTAAAATTCGGGCTCGTTTAGATAAGAATATTACGTCCAAGTTGGTCCATGCATTCGTGACATCCCGTCTCGACTTCTGCAACTCACTGTTTAATGGCCTACCGGCATGTGAGATCAGGCGATTGCAGCTGGTGTAAAACTCTGCAGCTAGGCGTGTCTGTCGTGAGCGTCGCAGCTGCCACATCACACCATTTCTCGCCGACCTGCACAGGCCACCAGTTAAGCAAAGGATTGACTTCAAGTTTCTGTCGCTCACTTTTAGGTCACTTTATTTTTTGGCTCCAGCCTATCTTTCAGATATACTCCCCCATCAGGCCTAGCATCGTACCACCTGCTTTTCGGAATCCAACAGTCTAAAAATACCCCGTACAAACCTCAAATCCTTTGGAGACCGTGCATTTAGTTCGCTTGCTCCCAAAGCCTGGAACTCCCTCCCGGCCTGTGTCAGAACATCCCCTGACCTGACCACATTTAAAAGAAACTTAAAAACACACCTATTTAGGACAGCATTTAGTGGGTCCCTGTGATTCGTCCCTGATGTGCTTATGGGTGCTGACACTGTGCATGCTGCCACTAACCACATTTGCATGCTGACCCTGTGCATGTCATCCCTAACCATATTATTCAGTTGTTTGTTTTTCAAGCATGATTTTACTTACCATTCAATTGCATTTCCCTTTGCAGCAAATGTAAAGCGCCTAGAAAGAGATTAAGTTCTCTGAGGGCGCTTCATCAAGTGCATTATTATTATTAGTATTACAACTTATTAAACATACTTTCGGATGTCCTTGGATGCTAGTTGAGCCCCAGATTATGACGAATGATATTTTTAATTATCATAATTGAGATTCTCAGTGTCCGCTACTAATCTCTAGCTCAGTCGTAAACTTACTAATTTCTATTGACTATATGTCAAAAGCGACTCGGGAAGTTTTAAGCATCTGCCTCGAAATCGATTCCTGCCTCGTTACGGGCACTTATGAACTGACACCCGTGCTAATTTTGTCTCACTTGGGTGCCGCATTGTGGTAGGTGATGACCACGATTCCGCTGCGCTTGCGTCCTTCAAACATCGTACTCTGCCTCGCCATTTTGCCATTTCCACCAGCTAAACGTCACGTGACCCATCCCAGCGCTGAAGGTGACTACTACTAATAATAATACTAGGGAAGAGGAATGAATCTTTTTGATGCGGCGCTCTAACAGAGCTCGATATGTATTCAAGCGCTTTACAACTAATTGCAAGAGAATGCATGACCCGACATTTAATTAAATGCAAGATGTCCTCCTTAGGGTGCATGCAAAAGCACCCAAGCATTATGCTCAGTCAAATATACTAGAGCTAAAAGGAAGACGCTTGCAGCCACCGGCTAGCAGGACGCTCGGCTATTAGCATAGAGGCAGGCAGAAAAAAGGCAAGTCCACCGGGATGCTATCGAAAGCATAAGCAGCTCTCGTCCTTAGTTACAACGCGCACAGTTGTGCAACACACTGACACATAAAAGGAATTCACGCGCCGGCGGAGCAGAGGCGCGGGTAGATTTTTAGCTTCTTTTTTGACCGTCTTCGAATCAGAAGATGACGTTAAGTCTGCCAGTGGCGAGCTCCAAGCATTTAGAGCATAGTCACTGACGGCCGCGGTCTCCTAGGGATTCGAAGTTGGTGAGGGGTGTAAACAATCGACCGGAGTTAGAGCGGTGGATACCAGGTCTGATGTCGAACAAATTCAGATTGGGAGGCCGGAACAAGAGAAAACTTGCAAGCGACAGAATTTTTTAGTCGATACCCTACTTCACAAGTATAGATCGGAGAGCGATAGATAGTGTCAAGTGGCCGTTGCAACCCTTACAGCAGGTAATCCTGGCTGCCGAGTTTTGAACAAACTCTAAGCGTTTTGATGCAGGGGGGCAGGGGGAGACCTACAAGAGGCGAGTGTGAGAAGTCGAGTCGAGATGTCTCGCATTCACGGACCAGCTTGGGCTGTGGTGTCAATCTAAGCAACTGCCAAATTTTTCAATGTAACACATTTGAAAGTAGGCAGACTTGAATGTAAAGCTGACGTGCTTATTAAGAGACAAGTCATTTTAGAGAAGGACGCTCAGATTTCTTGCTGAGGCTAGTGGTGATTCACCACAGGTCGAGATGATTTGGTGAGTCAGTCTTTAAAGTTTCCGAGTAAAACTTTGTTTGCCTATTATTAGTGCGTTGATTTGAAGTTATTCAATTTTAGACAGTTTAGCTTCAATCTAAGTGCGAATATCAGCAACGGATTCTGTCAGGTAGCTAAGGGAGTTTGAGACACTTAAAGGCTGACCACGATCAAAGCACACGTGCAGCTGCGTGCGTGTCGTATACACGAAAACGAAAGTTTAGCTTGCGATGAGCGATTACAATAACAAAAGAAAGAGGATAAATTGTTAAAGAAAGTGGGCTTAGGCAGTTTAAAATAATAATAATAACAATTGTATAGCAGCCTCAGAGAACTAAATCCTGTTCTAGCCACTATACGTATTTACGAGCTTTGGACGTTCCACACGTTAAATGCTCACTGGATATATATATATAACGATTTATTGAAGATTTTTAACTAGTATATATATATATATATATATATATATATATATATATATATATATATATATATATATACATTAGGCGGCGGTGCCCTGTCCTGCTGGGCTCGAGCGTGCTACCCGGACCTCCAGGTTCCGGAACAGGGACCGCACGGCTTCCAAGCCGGTAATTGCGTCGGAGACGCAGTGCTCACTTTATGCCATCCTCTTCGCGAGTGGGATGCCGAGATCAGTCAGGCAAGCTTCATTGTTTGGCCACCAGCTGTCGAGAGCCCCGACCACGAAGGGCCTCACCAATGCCGACAGGTAGGCGGAACGCGGAATATGCAAGCCATAGCGGTGAGCGTGATGTCCAGCTCCACCCGGACCTTGGATACTTGTTGCCTTGCGTGCGTCACCGCATCGCCGTAGCACGCCTGCACCCATCTAGATGCATAACTCGGCGAGACCGGGAGCGTCCTACACCACAACTTGTCAGCCAATTTTTTTACCCAAGAGCCTTGGTGAACTCTCGTCACCGCACATCCGGCCATAACCACAGGTCAGTCCCCGACTCAGCCGGCGACCACACCACGCCACGGCCGCCCCGTCCAAGCCAACCGAACCTAGCTTGTAACAATCGCACGGCACAGCTTGTAAACGTCCTGGGGTATGCCCGATTCCTAACGGCAGCCCCTGACAGTATGCCCAGGCGCGCTTGGTACACTAACCGCCAGGCCCGGAACGACAGGCCGTGGTCATGGAGCGACTATGGGTGGCGAATCTGTCCGTGGCCAGGCAGCGCCCGACCCTGCCCTGTGCAGGTTGGGCCGCCAAAGCACGGTCTTTCACAAGCCTGGCGAACTCCAGCAGCTTTGCGATGACCACTCGCGGCACGACCAGCGCTTGATGCAGTCAGGGTCGTGGACAGTATATACAATTTGGTTTCAATCGGTCTCTAATCTCTGAATTCTCTCACTGAGATTAGACCTAAACCGTTCTAACGCTGAGCCTGAGAGTCCCAAAAGAAGACAGGTGCTCAGCAATTAAATGGCATCTAAATTTAGAAGATTTAACTTCATCATTTATACAACGGACGGCAGAGCCTGGCGCCTACCGCTTGCAGTGGGCAGGCAATAAAGCCTGTTTCAGTAATAGAGCCCCCACGAGCTGGTTTATTAAGTAAGAGCACGCAAAGCTTATGCTAAAACCTAGAGAAGGATTTCGTAATTAATTGTTTCAGAAGATGTAGATAGGTCCAGCACTTTAAAAGACGAGACTCCACCTACGTTAGTCTTATTGTAAGGTGGCGCTCTGACAGCAAATAAGCGTCGGTACAGAAACACCTTCGTGTCCGAGAACAACTGTATATTTTGGTTCGCAGTGCGACGTATCACGACCCGTCCTCTGCTGCGCCCACGTTCTCACTGCCGCCTTCTCTGCAGGCCGTGACTCATCCCCGTAAAACGTCAACTCATTAAACCATTACCCATATAAACCATAAAACCCGCAATAAACCATAAAACCGCAGTTATGACTCTGCGATCCTCGCCAGTTTCCAGTAGCGGCATGCCGCGCGCAACGATCTGAGACTTGAAGCTCGCAATACGCGAAGGATAACGACACAGCGCACGATATCCTCCACGCTGTGCGAACAGAGAAACACCGTCATAGAAAAAGCGGAAACAATAGCCTTCATATTACGATCAAAACCGCACGTGACGTCGTCCGGCTTACAGCTGCTCGTGCTCTGCCTTAGGACTCGCCGACCGGCCGAACGTTTCTTCAAGAGAGCGATTACTTGAAGGAAGTGATTGCGGCCAGGCCCTTGCCTTATATAATGGCAAGGTCGCAAGTCATACAAGATTCCCATTCATGCATGAACATAAATCTCGCTGGTCACGAGCCTTGGCTCTTACCGGCTATTACATAAGCGGCTCACCGCTAGCCGTGAGACAAGGTTCAGTCACCAGTGTTCGTCGCGCGCGCGTCAGCTGAGACAGGCGCCATCACGAGCGTTGTGTTTGGCGGCCTCGTTCTATTCGGACGTGGAGGCTGCACCGCGTTCGTAACACATTATGCCTGAAGCAATGCTGACACTGTGGGTTGATTTGTTATGAAGCCTCAGTGGAACTTACTTGCTAGGTTTAAGCTTGGCATTAGGATTTAATTGGTCAGCTATTACTCGTTCCAGAGCCTTCGATAGGAACGGTAGTAGGTTGACTGGGCTGAGGCTGCTTAAGGGCAAATTTCGAAAAAAAACGGGAGAAATTGTGTTCAAAAACCGAATATTTGCTTATGGTACCTTTCAAAAGACAGACATGTTGGAAATTGGATCTGAAGTTTTTAAAATGTCCATATTTAAGGGCAAATTGCTACGCTAGCAATGTCTAATTCGGGTGCCACTGGAAGCGAAATGGCCAGAAATGATAAATTCACCGATCTTTGCATCATAAGTGACATGCCCTGGCTTGCTGAAACTAGCTACATTGAGGTAAATGTTCGCAGCTTGTTGGGGTGCATGCTTGTGTGACTTGTAACCATCTTCATTTATTATACAGCTTCCCGCCTTGTATATTCCACAACTCGGCCAAAACTTAACAGGGCAGTTTGAGATTTGACATTCGAGTTCGGCTAAGCTGGAGGATCAGTGCAGGATTTATTAGTGATTTTGGTTCGACCAGTATCGATATTCACACCCACAATTGCAGAAGATAAAGCTCTAGGCTGTTTTATGACTTTCATAGCAATACTTATTCAACCAAAATCAAAACTAAACTTCTTCGGGGATTTACAAGCACATGTAAACTCGCATTTAAAATTTAACGTTTATCTGTTGAAGACTCGCCATTTTATTGCGTAGGCTATGCAGGGCAGCCTCGTCGAGCAGCCTGAGTCGGAGCCGGGGGTGGGGGGCAATTGCCCTCTGACCCCTGGAGAGAGCCAAGTACTTAAATCCTTGGACAAATGTGTCCATGCCAAAGGGGGCTGTAGCTGTGCGGAGACGCGATGGGAAAGAGGCGAAAATATTGTCAATTTTTTCATGAACGGTTTTAATGTGCTACCTACGTCATTACGCCTGAAGGAGCCAGCAGCTTCTTTGCCCCTCCCCCAACCTGAAAATCCGGGCTCCGCCGCCGCCTCTGGCAGCAGGTAATATAGGCAGCTCAGGAAGAGATCCGGAGGCTTGGGGTTTTGAGAACTAAAAGTCTTCTCAAACTGGGAGATTAACTTTGAGATAGTCAATGCAGGGGCAGAATTAAAATTGAACGTCGATGAAGCCATGGAGAACTAGACGAAGACTCTAGGGTGGATTTTTTCCTAGAGTGAAGTTTTCCTCGAAGCTCATAGTTTTTTTTAGTGGACGTCTTCACCAAATATCTAGTCTTGTATTTTGGTGCAATTACACTCCATTGGCGCTCGTTGGAAAAGAATCTGGTGGCTCGGCAGCCAATGCCTACCGTCGTCACACATGAGCATGTGCAGTGTTGCTGTCGCTCTTAAAAGCCGCGGCAATTAAGATGACGTCATTCTGGACAGTCTCACAAAGCGAACGGTTGGTTCGTCGTGGTTCGTTCCTGGTATTTAGGAGGTTTCACGTCGCGCAACAAAGAAAAGGAGGAAGCACAGCCTGTGCGAAGGATGGTCTAGAAAGGGATTGCAGCGGAACTAGCCTCACGTGACTTCGGGAAGTGGCTGGAAGGGGACGCTGGGAGAAGGAACGAGTCAGTAGCGCGAGAAAGGATAAATGGAGCGAAAGACTCGTGGTAGTTCGACGTTGCCAGTCTAGAGCCTGCCAAGCGACAGCTTTTCTCGCCACCATTCCTGAGCACAAGAAAACGATAAGCTAGTCTGTAGATGCTCGAAGCGTGTGCATCAGTTCGGCTGGCTATGAACGAGTCAAGCCATGATCCGTTTAAGCGGTCGGAGTAAGAGTTTTTCATTCGCATTCGTTAATCAGCAGCCTCCGCCGCTGCTTCAGCGAAAATGAGATTTCTGGCGAGTTTCCTGGATTAAAGATAGGTCCCCTCAGCAATCCCGTTTAATTGTAACTTGTAGAGGCTTGTGGGAAGTTTTGGCCGGATTGCCCGAGAACCTATTTCAAAGGTCAAGCCTATGGATAGCCAGCGAGCGCCGGCGACGAAGTCTACAGCTGGCCACGCCCATCGCGATGGGCAGCTGTCCTCGATTGATGAGGAGAAACGTTAGACTTGGCTGAAAGCATGACAGGAAGCGTGGTGGAGGAGGTAGCGAGCAAAGTCTCAAGAGTCCGTCTGGCCGTTCACTCGCGCCTCGTTCTCACGCGAAAAGTGATCTCGTTCTCCCAGCTGCCACTCCTACTGACGTCTTGCGAGCAAGTGATGCCTTTCGACGCGGTTTGCGAATCGCGGTGCAGCATTTACACGCACTACGTCGACTGCTCTCCTCGTGCGCAGCCAAGCTTCTCGCTCGAGATGAAGTCCGTTGGCTACAGTATACCTACCGGAGACGGCTCAGCCTTTGAGTGCGCCTTCGAGAGCTTTCCTGCGTGGCACCCACTTAGTCTCGCGTGGCTTTGCTTGAGCTACAGGCGGAAATGCATCCCTCAGATAGCGGGCCTGCCCTAACCCCCAAGGCACCAACTAGCACAAACCCTCAAGATGCGAAAAGAGCTTCAGCTTCCCGAAGGTTTTGTGAGGATGCGGGGGGGGGGGCTCTCGGGACTGCAGCTATATGGTGATATGTGGAACGCGACAAGTGAGTAGCCAGTGCTTCGAGGCGTACTGACACAGCTACGCCGGGCTATACAACCGGTTCTACGACCGTCCGATCGTGCTTCCTTTTGCAGAAAATGTAAAGCGCAAAGAAATAGATTGAGTTCTCTGAGGGCGCTTTATCAAGTGCGTTATTACTATTATTATTACGACGGCGCGGAGCTGGCAAGGGCGGGGCAGAGGGGCGGGCGCTTGCAGCGGGACTGGGCGGGCGACCGACCACCGGATGCGTTATTGTCACGTGAGAGGATCCGAACCTTCCTCCACGCAGTCGAGCGGTCTCTTGAAGTTCGCGCCAAAGTCTTGGTTATCTCGGCCTTCTGCTGGGTAGCGACTTCCGTGTGCCGTTAAAGTCTTTACTGATATGTGGAATCCCGCGTAACGCTATTCCGACGATTATCAGGTGAGCCGCGCGCTATTTTATCGGTATTGTGTCACCGGCCGGCCAGCCATGGCCGACGACATGCAACATGGTTTACCCGGCGGCAGTATGGATAGCGTGGACATGCTGTCTCAACACGGCCTGCATAGCGCCGCTGTGACCGAGTACGCGAGCGCCGCTGCGACCGAGTACACGGACGGTGAAGTCAACGACGATATACTGCAGCAGGCGCTAGCGGAAGCGTCTGCGAATAACAGTTTCTATCACGATTCTTTGAACTCAAATAACAACGCGCCGGGCGACTCGACGGTGAACTCGGAAATGTACGCGGCCGTGCCCGACCAGGCAGTCGCGTGCGCCGGCTCGCTGCTGGTCGAGCAGCACGCCGGCGGCGGCGCGCCGGGGGAGGCGTTCGCCGACGCCCCGCTAGGCTCGCGGGCCAACCCCATCAGGATAATTCAGCAAGGCAACCAGTACACTTCGATGCAGCACCTGATGCCCGAACAGCTGACGCAGATAATGCAAGTGCTGCAGCAGCAGCAGGTCGCGCGCGCCGTCGGCGGCTCGACCGTCATGCTCCAGTCCGACAGCAACTCGAGGGTCGTCTATCGCATCATATACCCCAACGACGCGAACAAGGCCATGCAGCCGCCTGCCGCGACGACGTCAGAAGGCCTGGCCGCAGCGCCTCTGCCGCCTCGCACCGGGCAGCTTCGGGCGGCGGCCGGCGCTCGGAAGATTCGCAGGTGGGTGATGCTAGCGAGCGAACGAACGAACGAGCGAGCTTTTTCGCTCGTTGGCTGGCTGGCTGGCTGGCTGGCTGGCTTCTTCTTAGCAGTAATGCTGCAGCACGGAGCTTGCTTCGTCGTCTTCCAACCTTTTTTTCGCGCGACTGCAGAAAGCGAAAGCGAGCGGCCGCCGACGAGTGGGAGCAAGCGTCAGATGGCGAGTGGGTGGCAGCCGAAAGCGGCTCGGACGACTCGCGTCTGCTTGCGGTCGCAGCAGCCGCGGCTGCAATCGGCGGCGAGGCCGGCGAGGCGCTCAGCAGGGAAGAAAAGGAGGAGCGGAAGAAGCATCGGCCGCGCACGAGGCAAGCAGTGGCGTTCTGCCGCGAGGCCCAGAGGCCGGCGGGGAGACGTAGCCACTCTCCTACACGTCGCCGAGCGGGCGCTGGCTGGCTGCTCACCGCACTGCCGGCGGCCGACTCCTCTCTGCTGGCTCGGGGCAGTGCACGTGCCGGCCGGTGCAGGCTGCTTGCTCCCCCCCCCCCCCGCCTCTCCTATCTATGCTGTTTGTGACGACGGGGGGGGGGGGGGGATGAAGTGGGTCTGGCTGCCGAGTTCGTTCCTTTTGCCCATCACTTTCTTGATAGTGCGCGGAGGCCCCTGTTGATGTGTGCTCGAGGAAGATGCTTCGTAGACCCAGTTTCGAGTGCCAGGATTTGTGCTGCACGAGTGTCAGCTCCGCGTCGGTGTCATTGCTGCTTGGGCGGGCAGCTCTGCTGCATGCCCTTCGATGCCGCCGGACTGTGAATGCTCAGCCTCTGCGCTTGTGTTAGCTCGCTGGCGGAAGCCGCCGATGCTTTGCACTAGGCAGCAAGGAATAGCAGTAGTTGAGTGCTGCTGTCGATGCTGCCACTGATTATAATAATAGCAATACACTTGATAAAGTGTGTCCTCAGAGAACTCAACCTCTTTCTAGGCGCTTTACATTTGCTGCAAAGGAAGCATGGTCGTACGTTTAGTGGTAGCATGCTCAATAAACAACAAGAGTAACACGGTTAGGGGTGACATGCACAGGGTCAGTATGCAAATGTGGTTAGTGGCAGCATGCACAGTGTCAGCTCGTCTAAGCACATAAAGGATGAATCGCAGGGACCGACTAAATTCTGTGATTAATAGATGGTATTTTAGTTTTTTTTTAATGTTGTTAAGTCATGGGGATGTCTTCATGCAAGTCGGGAGTGAGTTCCAGGCTTTGGGACCATATGAACTAAGACACGGTCTCCGAAGAATTTGAGGTTTGTACGGGGTATAGGTATACAATTAGATCCGAAAAGATTGATTGCTGCTGCTCACACTTTGTGTCACTCTGAATTTAAAGCACCGTCTGTCGAGGCAGCAATGTGGGCCGCCCAGTAGTGAACCACTTGTCTGGTAGGCCTTCACTGTCCGAAAACGGTTCGAGGCTGTTCTAGTCTCATTGTAGAGCTTTTGGTCTGCCTACGATCTCCTACGATCCGGCTCCCCGCCCACCAGTGTCAGGTTTTGACCAGTGTCAGGCTGTCGCTGAGTGACCCAGCACGACCGGGCTACCGCGCTGACTGTCTCGAAAGTCTTTTCTCATCCTCACGGAGGCTTGTTCGGCGAGATGCTTGGATCCGGTCGCTTGAGTCGGGCTTCCTTCATTTGGACCCACCTGCTCCTTGTTCTAAGTGCTGTCTCTTCATCGGGCATGCGCATAGTGACCCATCCATCCTCCCCTTCCTCTCCCTGGCGGGGGAGGGGGGGGGGAGTCGCTGCTGCTTTGCTCAGGGGTGGGACCTGTGAGGGGCGCGTGCCGGCGGCGCACCTGCAAGGTTTGAACGCGCGTGCCGCAGGTCGGGTCGCGTGTCGAAGCCGCCGAAGCACATGGTGAAGGACTACAAGCACATACACCCACTCGACTGGGACGAGGACTACGACGACTCGGACGGTGGCTACTCGGACTTCAAGCACAGCGGCGGTGAGCGGGAGGACGGCGACTCGAAGGACAGCATGGACGCTTCCATCTACTCGGGTGAGTACAGTTACAGTGCTCACCTCTCTCGTCGTCGTGAGGGGTGATCGCCTAGATCTTGAACCCCAGACGTGTGCTGCAGTGCTTTGGTGGCTGTCACGTTTTATGGCTGCTGCGTCTAAACGTGCCTTTGCCCTGTCCCTACCCTCCGCCTGCGTCGGCTTCCTGCTTGCTCTACCCGAGTGTGGCAGTGCATGCCATGCAGACGGCTGCCGTGTGCTGCTACCATGCACTTGGGGACGTTGCCCTGCTTGGGAACGTTACTCGGTTTGCGAAAATGCTCTGGAGCTGCCACTGAAGTGTTATTGCCTCAGGTCTTAGCACAAGGGTAAGATGCTCACACCTCTCAATACACTTCACGACCCGGGTCGTGGGTTAGAGTCCTGCAGCGGGCAGTTGTTTATTGCTAGCTTCAAGCCGCAGAGGGGGAGTACTGAGGTTCTCCTGCCGATGTATAGCTGAGGCTGTTGGGTCAGCCAGCAAATACTTGTTTACTTTTTCTTCACTATCGTGAGTCACTACATCTCCCACCTGCTTAGGCTGGGCCTGCTCAACTGCTGTCGAATCCATATTGCCCTGCTCACTCGAGAATGCGATTGGTTGGTCGTTAAGGCTACACCTGGCTGGTTCTTTATACAGGTGACTGGTTGTTTAGCCTCCATCCACCAAGTCGGAAACTGCTGTCCTTCCATTACAGATTTTTGGTGTCTCGTGGGTCTGCACTGCCCGTGTGGCTGCACGATTAAGGTGTGGATGTATGACCTAGAAAATTCAGCGAGAATTTAAGGGTTGCCCTTGATGCTCACTCTTAACTAACCTGTCGAAGGCTGTGTTCTGAAATGTAATAAGCTGTGTGCTGAATGCAGCTGCTACTCACAGTAACTCAGTTGAGCCTGGCTTTGTGACATGATGTAGTCTTGGTCAAATATGATGCTTAAATGACTTGCCTCGTCTTAAAACCTCTTTGCCCTGTTTCCGGACCTTGAGGTTTTCTTGGATGTTTGTACATAATGAATTCTGTAGTCTTTTGTGACTTATGGACTAGCTAGAGTGTGCAGATCTGTAACCCGATCCTTACTGTCAATTACATCTGCCCCACGTGTTAGACACACTTGAATTGGCATGTCCAACTGGGTAATTAGCCCAGTGGGGGATGGGCTTGTCTCAGATACAGCCAGCAAGTTTTAAACCTTCTTCATTTAAAACATTGCACATTAGAATTTCTTTTCCAATCTGTATTTCTTTTCATACCAAGGTTTCCAGATGTGTTTGAAGGAATTGTGCAGGCCGAGTTTGCTGTTAGCAGTTGGCGGGGGGGGGGGGCTGGGGCACGGCAGCTGTGATTAGGGCTGGCGTGTCAGATCGTTCTAGCCCTCGACTGCTGCTTCTGTCGTCCGTCGGGTCGTAGCATGACAGTTGCTACCTTGACCAGCTGTGTCTCTGGTCGTCGGTCAGGGCAGCTGCTTTAGCTGTGCTCTCATGCCCACCCCATCATTTGAGGCTGTGCCACATTTTCAAGAGGTCGTTTTTCTGCCTTTGAGACATGCAAATAGGGGCTGCCACCTGCAGTTACAACTCCGCTCAGCATTGATGTTACGAGACATGCATGCCACGGGTCTTTGCACGAGATGAAGTGCAGTTTTCTTATACCGAACTCTTTAGGTCTTGCCGCTCTTCGGATCATGGACAGTGTTGGTGCAAGCATGCATGAGAGAGCAAGCATGCCAGGAGGCACGGGAGCCCTTTTTTATTGCACTTTATTGCACAACCTAGTATTCTAAACCAGTTTGATCATGCCTCGACTTCCTTAACTGTATTTGCTTGTGCCTATGGTCAGCCGCTTCATTATATTAGCACTATGAACTCTTTTTCATCAGATTCTCTAGGCTTCAGTTCCCAGGTTATTCTCAGTAAGTTAGCGGCTTGCGCTCTTTCTTGTTGTGTTAGACGACAGACCATTACGCTGGATGGCATTGGTCGAATGCTGCGTGGCATTGGTCGAATGCGGCTGCCAGTCGGAGCAGGCTGTCCAGGTTTTGGGGTTCATGCTTTCGACAAGCTGGGGAGTGCTAATAACATTTAATAGCCATAGAGTTGTAATATGGCAGCTTCATGGTGCCTAGCTCTTTTACTGACCAGAAAAGCAGTAACTGGCCACTTTGGGGAACAGACCCATTAGGTGGGCTTCACTACGTCTACATTGAAATAAAGATTCACTTTCACAGGATGGATTATCCAAGATTATGATAAGGCCGATTAGGCGTGATGCTGCTGTGGATGACTGCAAACTCTAGATTGATCAATCGGTTGCATAGACGTGCCAAAAAATGCATTCCTCATGCCAAGTATGCTTAAGTAAAAAAGAATTCGGCCATTGCTCATATAGAGATAGTGATTTGATGAACTGACATGACGACGTCCACCCAACCTACTAGCAGTCTGAGTAAGTTTCAGCCATATTGTGCCACCGAAATTGCTGAAGAGCAGTCGAGCTTACCGTGGCAAGTTGAGTACTGCAAACTCTCACCTAATGAGTAAAATCCTGGAAACTTCAGCTCAGGCTGCTAATTATTTTTCAAAACCCGGCTTTGTTCTTTTGGAACAGTATACTGCCAACCAGGATGCACGTATATGGTGAGCCGTAATGGCCCACTAGGTAAGGCGGTTGCTTTTCACGAATTCAGCTGTTAAATCAGCTACTATTTAATTATTTTTATTTATTTATATTTGCCACAACAAAGTTGTCCCAAAATATTCCTATGGTGCTGCTTTTACAGCAGAACACTTGATATAAGAGTTGTTCAGTATATTTTGCAACAATTCACGTATATCTTTATTGCTTTAGCTATGCATGACGAGTTTTTAGGGTACTTGAAATGCCAAATGTTTGATCTTTAGGATTACTTATCTGCAAAAGAATGCCGGCACCCTGTGCTGTTGCCAACCTTTTTCTTTTAGTGTTTAGAAAAATTGAAGCTAAGACAGCGGGAACCGAATTCAGTGAATGCTTCTGGGTACATTATTTAATTTGTATTATAATACCCAGAAAGAAAATATATTAATGGCAAATAATACTGATACTATTAAAATAAGTGTTTAATACAGCCCTCTAAGAGATCTTTACCTAGGCGCTGCACAACTAGCTGCGAGAGGGCCACAAGATCTGCATCATGCTTAGACAAGCATGCAAAAGCACACAAGAAGGCCCTTGGAACCACTGGTTTGTAGGATCCTTGGTTAATAGCATGCACTGAATCATGGCCAGTGTCACTTCTAGAGTGCATCCACAAAAAATTCAGCCAAACCACCTCTTGATCTGCAAAAGGCCCCTAAGGGTCAGAACTTGCAGTATTCTGAGGCTAAGCCTTTTGCTATTGAAGATTAGAATCGTGGGAATGATTTTAGCATTTCAACTCGTTTTTTTTAAGTAGCAAGTTCATAAAAGTAGGATTCAGCATAAAAATCGACATGCCTTAGCTCAAGATGGCTGCTACCTTGAGGCCAACAGTTGGTACTCAGCGAGAGGTGAGAGGGAGGCTAGCCTTTGTCAGTCGGTGCCTGGGTTCCACTGTGCCGCTCTACTTACTGGTCTGCGAGCTTGTGAGGTTCCACCAGGGGAAGCTGCACTAGCTGCTGACACTGGTGCCTGGCTCCTACCTGTCGGTGCCCTGAGGCATTTCACTCGCTGCAATGATCAGTGTGTAGCTGGAGTCTGGTTTTGGTAGGTCATTGTCATTCGTCCTTCGTGTGCATGTACCTGGTTGTGCTATGCCTGATGCTTTCGGATGTTACAACCAAACATTTGGTAATGCTTTATAGGCGGCATCTTTTAAGTATCACGAAAGAGATTGAGTTCTTTGAGGGTCCTATGCAAATGTATCATTGTATTATTATTATTATTATTATTATTATTATTATTATCCAGTTACTTCAGTTTCTGCAAGCATTAGCCTAGGTATCTCTTTTCACAGTTTATACTCCCTCTCTGGTTGACGTAATCATCCATCACGGTCAAGGTTTTCGAGTCTATGCAGATACATTTATCTCTGCTATATATTTTATTTTAGTAATATATATATATATATATATTATATATTTAAGATTGGTTACCCTCCCGTGGTTAATATATATATAATATATCACTCAGATGAAAAAGTATTTATTGGTCTGGATTTTCTTGATTAGCAGCTTTTCCCGGCCCCTCACAGGACCTGAGCCTGAATTTAGGTTCTGTCTAATCAATGCTACATGATTTGGACAATAAGCTTAAAATTGGCCAAAACCTCGAAGCTCACTATAAAGAAATGGCAGTTTTTGGCCAAGTAAAAGCATCGAGAAACGACCCCTTCATCAGCTCGTGCTTGCACTTGAAGGCTCGGTAACAGCCAGAATTGTAAAGTTAATCCATTGGGCATTATTTATTTTGGAGGAGCAGCCTACCTTTCATGCAGAAGGTTGCCGAATTACCAAGCAGGCAGGGATAAAATGAGAAATCTTGGTGTGCTTCGGCCACCCAACATGGCCCGATCGCCTAAATGCTTACAGCCAAGTGTTAAATCAGTGGAGAAAGTTGCCATGGTATGGATGGGTGCTTAGGCTTCAATTGCAGTTAAGTCCTGCATTGCTAAGAAGGCATTATAACCCAAGACATTCTGCAAATAGTCGGACTCTCAAATACAATGGCACTTCGTGTACTAAATTTTATTTTCTAACACGGCAACGACCCAACACACACTAATGCCAAACCTAAAGTAGTTTTATCGATATATTGAAGACCGGTTACCCTCCAGTGATTGATATGGAGTGGTGGTCAGTCTACCGACCTTGACCCTGTCCAGCATTTATGGGATGAGGTCGAGCAGCAGTTATGGCAACTGACACTGGCTCCTTATCAAATAACTGACTCCTTATCATATCCACACATGAGCTTTTTTGTACTTTTGCAACGAGTCTGGGTAGCATGATGCCAATGTTTGCAAGCGTTTCTTCAGACAGCAGCATGAGATATTTTCTGAAACTACATGTGAGCAGGCAGCCGCCATGAACCGCTGCACCAGATCATCATCATGCACCAGATGCATCAAAATACTTTTTGTGTTTGAGTTTAAATGAAATATATATGTGCGTGCGTGCATGCGTATTTTATTCGTTCAGCACCCTAATATAACTTATTCTCTATCGAAGCTATACACATGTTGTTGAATTATTAACCTTAATTGCTAACGCCTATTGTGCTGTCTTCTATCGAGCTGACTGTCAAAAAAAGGTTTCTGTCAAAGTTGGGCATGGCCCCTCAACCTCTGGTTACCAGCCTAGTGCTCTACGAGTTGAGCTTTCGACACCACTTTTCATCCCGAGTTTAAAATAGTGGACATTGTTATCATCAGTTTAGATAATGTTCAACAATCTTGTGATGTTTAGTGTTGAATGTGGTGCCATTTGCTGTCAGCACAATAAACGGAAGTATTTTCCTCTTGCTTTTTCTACGATTTTCTTAGAAAAATTCAAGGAAGTTTCATCATTATTCTCACTTATAAACACTTTTTGTAGTTGCCTGGGTTGGCTTAAAAGCCACTTTGACATGGTGCTGCATTGCTGCCTGTCTGTTTTTCACTTAATGATGCATTATCAGGATGGTGTGCTATAATTCGTACAGCATGCTCTTTGATACTGATATCTCAAAAGTGCTATTTTGAGTATGCATCGTGCTTGCAGACTCTCACAAGAAAGTTTGGAAATGTCGTTCTTGCAACAAGTCGTACATTGGCCCCGGTGGCCTTGGCCGTCACTATCGGCTGCAGCCAAATCATGGATGTCTGAATGATCACCTCACAAATGGCCAGCCCACAGCCCTTTTTGCCGACGGGACCGGTGCACCACTGTTCCAGCAAGCTGGTCAAGGTAGTCAATAACCTAAGCCGTGCTGTGGCTTTGGGCCACCATGCTTGTGACACTTGGACTGCTCTTGTGCACAAGCGCTAGAGAACTGATGTGCTACTGGTTACTATGATAATAATAATAATAATGCACTTGATAAAGCACCCTCAGAGACCTCTATCTCTTTCTAGGCACTTTACATTTGCTGCATGAAGCTTCTCTTGGTTGTAAGCTTAGCAGGTCTTAATAATAATGATAATAAATGTATATAGCACCCTCAAAGAACTTAGTCTTTTTCTAGGCACTTGACATGTGCTGCAAAGAAAAGGGTACTAGCTGGTTTAGCAGGCTCTTTTTGTATAGCAGCAGAAGAGCCTTAAAGGCTATCACCACAGCAGCAGAAGAGCCTTAAAGGCTATCACCACCGCTTGATGTGGCAATAAAAGATTGCCCACTGCATGATTTGAAACCACGACCTCGGTCACGAGGTCGTGGGTTCGAATCCTGCACGGGAAAAATCTCTTGAAGAAAAACCACCTTACCTGGTGTACCATCACGACTTGCCAAAAGGAAGCATGGTGAAATGATTAATGGCATCATGCTCAATGACAACAAGGTTCAATGATAACAAGCATTACATGTTGGAGGTTAACAGGTTATGTATCTCCGTCAGTAACTCCACAAAGTCATAAATACCATGTGGGTGTTACGCAGGAGAGTTTTGTATAGCGCACTCACAGCCTAAGCGGCTTTCGGTACGCATTCGGTAGCCAACAGACTTCGTCTCACGCAACAAAGAGAAAGTGGGAAGCATAGCAGAGTTAGGAGAGCAGTTGAGGTAATGAGTAGCATAGAAGTAGCAGTTCAGGACCGCTGAAAAAGATGTGCCATAGTCGGCAGTTGGAGAGTAGATGTCATTGCGTAAGAATTGTGGAAGCGAGTTCCACAGTCTAGGACCTGCAGAGCTAAAGCTTCTGTCGCCAACTGTCTTTAAGCGGAGGAATGGGACAGCTAATTGATTGTCCACATAGGACCTGAGGGTGCGAACAGGCTGAAACTAATGCAGCAGTTCAGCTAGGTTAGAGATGACATGCACAGGGTCATTCAGTATAATAATAGCAATAATAACAATGCACTTGATAAAGCGCTTTCAGAGTACTTAATCTCTCTCTAGGCGCTTTACATTTGCTGCAAAGGGAGTATGTCGATCTGTCAGTCTAGCAGTTTGCATCAGCATATATCTCGATCCGTCGTCGTTTGCACTGTGCTGCAAACTCGGCACAGACCTGAGAGCCCCAAAATATTGCTGCCTTGTGTTTAAGGTTAGCTTATCTAAGCGAGCAGCCTTGGTCTGTTTGAATGCTTTGGTGACCGATTTTACTTGCTGAGTGTGGCTTGTAGCGTTTTTCAGCATTAAAAGCGTGAACTAATTGGTAAACACTTCATCTTACTTCTTTTCATAAAAATCTGATACTGAAACCTTTTAAGGAACTACTGATATTACTAATTTTAGAACTTGCTTAAAACATGCTTTAGGAACTCGCTTACATAGCAGCTTCTATAGTGAGTGCAGAAATGCTAGCGGTTAGCCGTGATGGCAAGCTAAGGTAATGTGGCTGCTTTCTATGACACCAGTCCCGTGGTCGTGGGTTCGAATCCTGCGGTGGGTGACTCTTTATTGCCGCTGCAAGCTGTGGTGTTAGCCATAAAGGCTCTTCTGTTGATGTACAAAAGAGGCTGTTAAATCAGCTAGTATTTTTTTTTAATTTTGTCGTTTCATAGGAGTTGTAAAGTTATCGCTGGGCTGCTTAATGCGGAGTGTAGGTTCTGCTTTTGCTGAGGCTCGCATGAGTAGGATCTATTCAAGTAAGGGTCTATTGAGTCGAATGCACCATACTGCACCACTGTTTGCCTAGTCGCTAGCAATTCGTACAGACCTGCTCAACAACCAGATAGCAATGGCCTCTGGGTCACATGATTAACCTTGGCATCAAGCAGGCTGTCGGGGAACTGAATGCATAATCTATTTTGCATACGGTCTGGTATTATTAATTCTCTATTAGTTGAGGAAGAACATCTTGAGCTAGCCACTGCGCCCTCCCCCCTTCAAACAGCATGTTGCGCAACACTTGTGGTGCTTGGTGTAGTAGGCTCAGAGAAAAGGTTCAGTGAGAGCTCTGCTCCGCTCCGCCAATCCACCCTGAGGTGACATGCCTGGTGGCACACACATGGCCCTTCATTCAGCTTTCCTTTAACTGGCTGCCCGTGATAAGTTCACAGTCTGGCCCCCTCCCCTCTGGCTAGGTCTTCTTTAAGATCTTGCTGCTTGCCAGCAGACGTGGAAGGCAGCAATGTTACGGATAGTGCATCCTGTGGTGATGGGGCAGGAAACGGGTGTGCTCTGCTCTTGTGTTCCTTACTTGGCATGCCAACAGGGTTGCAGCACTGATGCACATATCCGCCTTGAAAGGAACGTCTCTTTTTGGGGGCGGGTGTGGTATGATCGACCCCTTGAAATCTTTATTTGTCCATCCTAAGCTGCGTTTACACCGCAGACTTTTCTCCTGGCAGACACCAGCTTTCCTCCTAGTTAGGACGTTTACACGACAGATTTAGTTCCACCCACGGCAGATGTAATGGCCGACTTAGTCCTGCCCACTGCTTGTGCTCTAGTCCAGGAGGCTGATATGAAAGAGGGTTCTCCGAGACGACAAGCCAACATGGGCAGAAGTTGAATTCGCTGCAGCAGTCATTATTATAGAGAAGTATGAGATGAATATAAATAAAAAGAAGGCATTTTAAAAAAGCTTTTCGGGAAAGGGAGCGGTACCAAGTCATGTCCGCCGCTACGCATGTGTCCCGGTGTATAGTGCCAAGTAATGTTCCCCACTACGGGTTTGTTGGTGGATTAGATGCACAGATGCACGGGGTATGCTATTTAGAAAAAGCTGAAGCATTGGTTGCAATGCTTAAGCATCCCATATTCAAGGACTTGCTCTGAATGCCTTCATATAACTTGGGCCTGCGAACGTCAGCCATTTTTATTTTGGCCGTGGGGTGTATGCAATGAGTCCTAGAGTTTTGATTGGTCGGCTGGACAGATTCTCCTGCTGATGAGTCTGTAGACTTGGCTTATCTCCCCCAACATGTTGTGACGTATGATGATGTGGTAGCCCAAATCTGTGGGAAATCTGTCCAAAATCTGTGCGTATGTCTGACGTGTAAACGTAGTTTTATTGGTCTCGCCCTCCTTTTAGATCATAATCAGTAGGTCAGACTCACCACATGGCATGTATGCACTGCAACTGAGACTCAAGTAAACATATGCTCCTGCTGCTGTTTCGGCTGCTGCTAGATGCTGAAGTGACATAATTCATAGAGCACACTGGTTGTGTATCTATCAAGGTGCTTATTGATACGAGATTGATTCCTGCTGGAAGCTGCTGCTAAGCTGCATTTTATTGCTTTAGCTTGCTACGACTGCAGGATGGGCTTGCTGTCAGTCACATCTGAAGTCTCCCTAGTGTTAGGTGACATGGTCAGGCTGTGATGCTTAGGCCATCATAAAAGTAGTGCTCTCATGTGGCAAATTGCTTACTGCAAGGAGGCTGCTGCTATTTCCATGTTTGCACACCAACTTAGTAACAATCGATGGTATTTCTACTGTGATCCTTGACCGACTGAAAGAAAATTAACTTAACTTGGGTAAAAGTGAATATTTTCAGGACACCGAAGGCTTGAAAGAATACGAATCAAGTAGTAGTCAGTCAATCGACCTTTAGTTGTTATTATTATTATTAGAAGTATAATCCATTGGTACATCCAGCTAGGCAGTTGCATTTCTATGAGGATGTGATGCTATGAAGAAATCTTTCGAAAGCGTGAGTGTGTCCGACCAGGCTAAACATTGTAACACCCGCTTTTCGGAATCTAGTTGTTATATATACCTCGTACGATTTTTAAAAAAGCCTTTAGAGACCCTGTCTTTGGTTCGTACAAATCACTCCCGACTTGCGTCGCATCTCCTGACTTGTCCACATTTAAAAAGAAACTAAAAACACATCTTTATCTGCCAGCATTTAGTGGGCCCCTGTGATTCGTCCTTTATGTGCGTATGCATGCTGATGCTGTGCATGCTGCCGCTAACTGCACTCACATGCTGACCCTGTGCATGTCACCCCTAACCATGTTATTCCTGTTTATTGATCATGCTACCACTAACCATGCGACCGCGCTTCCTTTGCAGCAAATGTAAAATGCCTAGAAAGAGATTAAGTTCTCTGAGGGCGCTATATGAAATGCATTGTTATTATTATTATTATGTCAGAGCCCAGAAGCAACTGTAGGAGTCTTTCTCTCTCTCTCTCTCTCTCTCTCTCTCTCTCTCTCTCTCTCTCTCTCTCTCTCTCTCTCTCTCTCTCTCTCTCTCTCTCTCTCTCTCTCTCCCCTCTCTCTCTCTCTCTCTCTCTATGTATCTTAAGCATCTGTCTCTGTTTTTGGGATAACAAAGCGGACGATGTCATGAGCCTATTGTTTCTCCTTTGTTTATAGTATGACTGGTACCTTGTGGTAAGCACTTTGCCTTGAGTTTGTGGGACTCAGTATTTTCGAGACTCGATCGATCGATTTGTCAAAGCCATTCGCACTTGGTTGTTATTATCAAGGAGTGCCGCTATAGGTGTGCGCGTGTGTGTGTGTGCGCGCGCGCATGTGGACGCGCAGCAAGCTATCAAGTGCATGGGGACTTGGCTTCATATGTCTCTTCTTGGTGTCGAACCCAACAGTAATTCAATTGAAACTTGAGTGCTTGCCTGTCGATATAATTGCTGTGAGCTGAACATCAATATGTTCAGCCAATTTGTAGCGCTGCATAGCACAAAGTTGTGCCGATCGTGGCTGCTGGTAGTGAAGCTCTGGCCATCCATCTGGGGATTGATCCCGGGGCAGCTCGGGCTCTTGCCTCTTGCTAGACTTGCTCCCTCTGCTTGGTTACTCATGGCTGCCAATGGCAGCAGGCTCCTGCTCCTGCCTCATTGGTGTCACTTCGTTTGTTAGTCAACTGCTTCCGAGTCGGTGCCTTTGTTCTTTTGGTCCAATCACAGCACGTTGTTTCCACAGGTATCCAGGCCGATCTGAGTCAAGACAGCTTGTCGAGGGACACGTCGATGTCGGCTGACGGCATGATGACCGTTCTTCCCAGCGATCCTTCTGCTGTTCATTCGTCACCTTACTTTGGTGCCCGTAACTTGTCGACTCTGGATGGTGGCCCTGTTGGTGCCGCAGCTGCTACTCCTGCAGCTGCCTACATGCAGCAACCCCAAGCCGCCAAGAAGATGATCAAGACGCCCGGTTATATCCCCACGGGCAGGCCCCGTGGCCGTCCCCCAAGCAACCCGGCCGAGCTTGCCGAACGGCGGCGACTTCGCCTACGCGATGTGAGTGCTGCTGTTTTGTTGTGACACCTTAGCCCTTTCTTGTTCACTAACTCACTCATTCACTACTCACACTCCTCTCTCTCTCTCTCTCTCTCTCTCTCTCTCTCTCTCTCTCTCTCTCTCTCTCTCTCTCTCTCTCTCTCTCTCGGCATTGCTGTCGCTGTTTATTTGATCGGGCCAAGAGGCCAGCGAGATCCGACGACTTGCCTCGCTGCACGCAAGCCTCTTTCATCGTTGACAGCTGGTGCAGCAGTGCAACCAAGAAGATCTGATCGAGATCGTCCTGCCGCTGCTTCTGCCCACGGTCAGCAGCTGGGAATTTCTGCTGATGCGCTGCGAGGAGGCCAACCGCCTGGCTGCAGCCAGCAGGCAGCAGGCGGCCGCCGGTGGCGGCCGCCTGCTGCACGAGGTGCTTCGTGAGTTCGACGACGTCCGAAGTCGAGCCTCGGCAGCAGTCAAGGGTTGCATAGTGCAGCAGCAGCAGGCGCTGCAGCAACAAGGGGCAGCCGGCAGCAGAGAGTCCGAGGCAGCTGCTGCTGCATCTGCCTCGGGAGTGACACTTAGGGTAAGAGACCTCAGCACAGTGCTCGGCTCGGCTCGTGTTGGTCGTGCCTCTCCAGTATTTTTTGAGTAGGTATTCTAGATAGGACTTATAGCAGATGAGTGGCTGCCATGGCTGCATCTCAGCCTGTGGCAGTGATCCCATCCCCTCAGTGTTTTTACTATATGTGCTGCCTATATACGTTCGAACTAGCAAATGTTGGACGCCCATCCAGCCTAGCTGAGCTTTAGATGCAGTGTCATGTCTAGCTTCGTTGAAATCGGCCAAGCATTCGTACATCAAACGTCACCACCCACCCAGCCCCACACCGGCCTCTACCCTTCCAGCCCCAGTTGGTGTGCTGTATTTGTCGGTCCGTTCGATTAATGTGCGTATCAGTACTTGGAATACTTAACCACGTGTGAGTGCATGCAAGTTTGTGTTTGGCTAGACGAAGAGTGCTGCCTATCCCTTTTAGTTTTGCTGATGGTAGCTTCGTGTGTTATGGCCTGTCGGTGCTATGCTCGATCGCTCACATTGTTACCTAATATTTGGAGCGCATGCCGAGTATGTCCCAAAAGCTGATGTGGTGACACCACTTTATTGGCTCCTCGATGGGGCTACAGGTCACGCTTCTAGCACATTACATTGCTGTGCATTCTAGCTCCTATTCACTGTAGCCAGTTTCTAATTATTACTTCGATTCGTTTTTATTTACTTTAGACCTGCCATTCGGATAGGCTGATAGGCTGCCTGGCTTCGTCGTGGTGTGTGCCCATATGCTCCTTACTTTGGCTGGTTGGGGCATTGGGTAGGGGGTTGGGGTGGGAGATTGTGGTATATATGGGTACGATAGCATTCCACCGATGGCTTTTGCTACTGTTAGGTGCTGATGTGCCCCTCTCACAATTAGCCCCCCTCAAGCATAATAATAATATAATAATAATGCACGTGATAAAGCGCCTTCAGAGAACTTCATCTCTCTCTCTAGGCGCTTTATATCTTACGTCTAAGGCGGTTGCTTTCACGACCGAGGTCGTGGGTTCGATTCCTGCGGTAGGCGATTCTTTATCGCCACTGCAAGCGGTGGCGATAGCCGTAAAGGCTGTTCTGTTGCTACACAAAAAAGAGGCTGTTTAATCAGCTAGGATTTATTATTATTTATTTTATTACCTCTTATTGGCAGTTTAATTAGCCTCGATGTCAGCTTCTGCATGCCCGTGGACATCTCGATGTAAGTGCCTGCCGTCCTTTTGGCATGTGCTCCTGTGGCCACCTGCCTGTCAGACTTGCACACATGCCTACTGCTGCCATAGCTCTGCATGCTCTCAGGGATATTATTTGGTACGATTGTACTTGTGTACTATCTGCTCACATTCGCTGTCATTCAAATAGGTTCCCTGATGCTGCTTCTGTCCGGGCTCATGAATTTGATATTGCCCACAGGAGATCCAGACGATGCAAGAAATGGGGTATGGGGCTCGTATCCATATTTCCAGCTTTGTCTGAAACCGCCTAGCATGCTCTCATTAAGGCATTTCAGTGAGTCTCTTTAACTTGGTCAGCCGACTAGCTATAAGCCTGGCAGCCACCCTTAAAGTGTGCCGATAGAATGCACATTAAATATGGAATAATCCCCCAACATTTAAAACATGGTAGTATTGCCAGTGGCATCCATATCCTGTTTGCTTTGACCGGGGCCTGGTTGAAATCGACAAACTGTCTAGCTTGAGTGACGCAACCCAGACAGCCTTCTGTGTCTTAAATACCCCATCGTTGATCAAAACTGGCAGTGGAGAAGCAATCGTTGCCTGTTCCTTGCTGAATTTTAAGCTGCTTGCAATCTCCTCAAGGCAGTCTTTCAAATCCCTTGTAATAATAATAATAATAATAATAATGCATTCGATAAAGCGCCCTCGGAGAACTTAATCTCTCTCTAGGCGCTTTACTTTTGCTGCAAAGGGAAATGCAATTGAATGGTAAGTAAAATCATGCTTGATAGACAAACAAAATGAATAACATGGTCAGGGATGACATGCACAGGATCAGCATGCAAATGTGGTTAGTGGCAGCATGCACAGTGTCAGCACGCATAACCACATGAAGGACGAATCACAGGGACCCACTAAATGCTGTCCTTAATAGGTGTTTTTGAGTTATTTGTAAATGTGGTCAAGGAAGGGGATGTTCTGACTCAGGTCGGGAGGGAGTTCCAGGCTTTGGGAGCATACGAATTAAATGCACGGGGATTTGAGGTTTGTACGGGGTATTGGTAAACTGTTGGCTTCCGAAAAGCCGGTGGTACGATGCTTGGCCTGATGGGGTAGTATATCTGAGAGATAGGCTGGAGCCAAAGAATGAAGTGACCTAAAAGTGAGCGACAAAACCTTTAAGTCAATCCGTTGCTTGACTGTTAGCCAGTGCAGGTCGGCGAGAAGTGGAGTAATATGGCAACTGCGACGTTCACGACAGATAAGTCTAGCTGCAGAGTTTTACACCAGCTGCAATCGCCTGATCGCACATGCCGGTAGGCCAGCGAGCAGTGAGTTGCAGAAGTCGAGACGGGATGTCGCGAATGCATGGACCAACTTTGACGTGGTATCCTTATCTAAACAAGCCCTAATTTTAGCAATGTTGTGAAGCTGAAAATAGGCAGATTTGACTGTGGAACTGATGTGGTCGTCTAACGAGAGGTCGCTTTGGAATATGACACCTAGATTTCGAGCTGATTCAACTGGAGATATGCTGGCAGAGCCAATTTTGAGTCAGCCTTTCCAATTTCTGAATCACACTGGGTTTGCTCATAACTAGTAAGTTAGTTTTATCATCGTTTAGTTTTAGAAAATTTGCTGCCATCCATGTGCGGATGTCATCAATGCATGCAGCAAGTGAGTTCAGAGAATTTGAGGTGCTCGAAGGCTGGGAGGGATCAAAGCAAAGGTACAACTGAGTGTCATCCGCATAGAAGTGAAAGCCTAGATTGTGCTTGGCAATCACATCAGCAAGAGGGAGAGTATAAACCGTGAAAAGAACCGGACCTAGCACGGAGCCCTGAAGTAGGCCATATTACTGAGTCTATCCATTAGCCAGCAGCCAATGGTGGCAGTAGTTTATTTGTTCATTCCTCAGGTGCTGTCCTTGTTTAGCTTTAGCTTTTTCAGGTTGCATTTCCATTCTGTCATATAGAAATTGTCCGTTTCCAGTACTGTGTGATTAAGGCATTCATTTCAATGTCTCAACATAGCCCTTATGTGTCGAATTTCGTGCATGGGGTGATTCATATTCTCTTACAGCTCATGTGCAGTGCCCTCGTCGCTACACAAGTCTATCATTCGATCAAATAGTGGCACATGATTGTTAGCATTGATCTTCAATTATTATGCCGAATTATGTCCGCCTGACCACATCCAGATCTCATGCAGGCTTCGGATTGTTTCCCGTTCAGTGTTGAAGCTAATCTGTGAATTGTAAAGCATCAAGACCTTTGACATTGATGCAATCTGCAAACAATCTTCCATCCCCCTGCTTAATCCTCTGTCCGTGTGCCCTGACGATGTAGGATGCTAGAAAACGACACTGATGCTGATGTTGTAGATTAGCTAGCTTCCCTATCTCTTCCGAGATGTCCCTCAAGTCCCTTTGATTTTTGAGTTGTGTTCTGTGTGTGTCATTCGTACAGTCACCCCCCTTATAAAATGTTATCTCTGTGTAGGTGCTTCACTTTTGCCACAGTGCTCGAGCCCATGACCTTTGTTTTTAAAGGCACCCCAGGGCAAAATCAGGGGTGTTGACTTGGCACGTTTCATGCCCTCATCCGGATGGCTTTTAATTATTAATGATAACACATTTGATATAGCGCTCTCAGAGAACTCGAGTCTTTTTCTGGGCACTTTACATTAGTTGCAAAGGAAGCACGATCGATTGGTTAGTGTGCATGCTAAATAAACAATAAGAATAACATAGTTAGGGGCGAAAGGCACAGGGTCACCATGCAAGTATGATTAGTGGCAGTATGTACAGTGTCAGCATGCATAAGCACATAAATGATGAAACACAGGGACCCACTACTGTGACTAATAGATGTGTTGTTAGTTTCTTTTTAAATGTGGGAAGGTCTGGAGATGACGTGATGCAGTCGAGATTGAGTTCCAGACTTAAGAAGCAAACGAACTAAAGGCATGGTCTTCAAAGGATTTGAGATTTGTGTGAATTATAGGTAAGCAGTTAGATTTCGAGAGCGAGTGGTAGGATGCTTTGCCTGGTGGGGAGTAGATCTGATAGGTAGGCTGGAGCCAAAGAATGGAGTGATCTAAAAGTGAGTGGCAAACCCTTGAAATCGATTTGTTGCTTGACTGGGAACCAGTGCAGGTCGGCTAGAAGTGGTGTGATATGGCAACTGCAATGCTCATGACAGACGAGCCTGGCTGCAGAGTTTTGCAGCAGCTGTAAGCGCCTGAGTGCAGAGGCCGATAGACCAGCAAGCAGTGAGTTACTGAAGTCAAGACAGGATGTTGATTGCAGAGGTTGAACTGTTGAACTAGCTAGGACGACTACTATCCCTCTTAGCCATCCAGCATGTCGATTTCTCCCAATTGCCTTGCTGCATGTATTGATGACATCCACACATGGATGGCAGCAAACTTTTTTAAAATGAATGATTAAACCAATTTAGTAGTTATGGGCAAACCAAGTGTGATTCAGAAAATAGAAAGCCTAGCTCTCAAAATTGGCTCTGCCAGGGTATCTCCTGTTGCATTTGCACGGAATCTAGGTGTCATGTTCCAAAGTGACCTTTCATTAGACGACCTCGTCAGCTCCACAGTCTGCTTGATTTATGATTTAACAGCCTCTTTTTGGTAGAGTGACAAAAGAGTCTTTACAACTATCACCACCACGTTCAGTGACAAGAAAGAGTTGTCCATCTCAGTATTCGTATCACAACGTTGGGACCGAGGTCGTGAAAATTAACTGTCTTACCTAGTGTGCCATCACGACTAGCTAAAAGTTGGACTTGCTTAGTCTGGGATACTACATCTAAATTGGTCCGGCGTCCATTTATGACATCCCATCTCGACTTCTGTAACTCACTGCTTGCTGGTCTATCGACCTGTACACTCAGGTGCTTACAGGTGGTGCAAAATTCTGCAGCTAGTGTTGTCTGTTGTCAGCATAGCAGTCATCCTACCTCTCACCACTTCTCACCGACCTGCACTGGCTTCCAGTCAAGCAGATCATCGACTTCAAGGTTTTGTTGCTCACTTTTAGGTCCCTTCATTCTTTGGCTCCTGCCTATCTCTCAGATCTATTCCCCCACCAGGCCAAGCAACGTACCACCCACTTTTCGGAATCTGACTGTTTACTTGTACCTCGTGCAAACCTTAAATCCTTTGGAGACCGTGCCTTTAGTTCGTATGTTTCCAAAGCCTGGAACTCACTCCCGACTTTTGCCATGACATCTTCTGACTTGACCACATTTAAAAGGTAATTTAAAATGCACCTATTTATGACAGCATTTAGTTGGTCCCTGTGATTCGTCATTTTGTGTACTAATGTGTGCTGACGCTGTGCATGTCACTCCTAACCATGCCTGCAACTTCTTATTGCTGCGTTTCACCACTTCTCGCCCACCAGTGCTGACTCCTCATCAAGCAGCATATCGACTTCAAAGTTTTGTTTCTTCGTTCTCTTTCTCCGGCAGCCAATGCTCCAAAATACTTTCTAATCGTGTTAGCTATCGTACCAACTTTTCTTCTGACTCAAGTGTTGAGCTGTGCCTCAAACCTACCTCTAATCCTTTGGAGACTTTTCCTTTGGTTTCTATGCTCCCGAAGCCTGCAGCTCACGACCGACTCTTATGATTGATATTACTCACCATTTGATCGCGTTTCCCTTTGCAGCAAATGTAAAGCGCCTAGAAAGAGATTGAGTTCTCTGAGGGCGTTTTATCAAGTGCATTATTATTATTTTTATTACCTTCTAGTACTTGATGACATTTGAGAAGACCAAGAACCCGTCTGTTCATTTCACCATGTGCTGAAGTTATGTGAATAGTTGTTTGAGTGCTTGTGCATGCTGCCACTGTGCAGGTATCGCTTGCCAATGAATGGGTATCTTTTCCAGCAGATCTTAAGTGCCTAGAAAGTTACTCGGTTCTCTTGAAGTGCTATACATGTCATTTTATTGTTAATATTGCTTCTTACATGTAATCTTTTCTTTTATGCTGTGATAGCATGTAGTGCTTTGCTTGTAGATCGAAGATGAGGCGATGGCGCGTGCCCTTGAGCTCGATGTCGGTGTGTACGATGCTGCTGCAGATCTGCGTGAACAGAGTCGGCTTCGGCAGCCACTTTCGAGCGCGATGCTCACTCCTGCCCGGTCAGCCATGCAGCCTGCAGCTAGGCGTTCTTCTGATGCAGACGCCGGAGGTGGCAGCAGCAGTAGTGGAGCACTCAGCTCAGCACCACTGGCTGTAAGTGGCATCACTCGCATTCTTTGTAGATGGACCGGAAGTTTGCAAAATGTCCTAATTTACTGCTCTTTGGGGTGGTTTGCTGTTTAATCAGCTGCCGAGCTTTGTAGGCTGCTGCACCATGCAGACTATCTGTAGTGAGAGCAGTCATCTGATGTGCAGTCAATTCGTGCTAGTCTAGTGCTGCCTTGAGCTGTGATAACTTTATACCCTGGGCCCTTGTTTAGTAAACTTGGGGCACTTGCCCACTTCGAATTTGCCTTTTTGTCATGCGTGTTTATGTGTGCTATAGTATGCTGAATCAACAAAGTATTTGCAGATTTCGAATACCTTGAACCGTGTAGCAGTATCTGGTTTCACTTTCATCGTGATTGCTTGCTGTTCAGGGTATGCAAATTTGTTTTGCTCTGCAGTGAATATCTATTCTAACAGAGTGTGTCTGGGCTGTGGTGCCAACGTTGAGTCGGTTTGAACATTTCTAGGAGACTCCCCTGCACCAGGTCTCGTATCACAGGTTTTGCTTTAATGTAGACAGCCTGGTGCTGCACACTTGCTATGTGCTGAATGCAACGGTCTACTAGCCTTCGTGCAGAATCTTCCAGAATCGATCACGACAGCTAGCTATGTACAATTATGCCTTACGGACTCAAGCAAACTGACTCGACCGTTTTGTTTAGCTGATAAGCTACCTTGTTAGTGTTGACGACATGATGTCCTCTTCATTGTTTTTTTGTTGGTGTGTTTATTAGATTCGGCAGCTCTTTTCTTGTGAATTACTGTATCTATTATATTACATTTCTCATGAAAAAAGATTATTGTAGTTAAAACTGACAATAATGGCTCATCTGTAACTTCACACAGCTATGAAGACTAAGTGGGTGTTGATATGAGATTTTTGTATGCACGGAGCAAAAGTTGGTTTGGTCTGAAAACGGTAGCCGACATATTAATTTAATACGTCAAAGACAGAAGAAAAATAGCTAGAAAGTTGTAAGCAATTAAGTTAAGTAGAGTAGTGACGGATGGTGGAATTTAATGTGTCAAATTGGTGGCAGAAGAAAAGATATCTTCCTTGTGTCAGGACGGTTGTTACATAGTCTAGGACCGACAGGGTAATTTGCTATCCAATGAATTTGAGAGGGCTGATGCTGTGATATGAATGAACCAAGCCGTGGCTAGTCTTTTTGGTTGCAGTGAAAATTATGGCTGTATGGGAAGATGAGCTCAAGTTTTTGAACTTACTGGCCGTTTGGTCGCCACATTTAGGACTAATTATATATTATTGATGTCATTTCTTGGGCAGTTATGCTGCTTATATTCGGTTGAACTTTTGGTGTGACCGTCAGGTAAGAATTCAAACATACTCTGGAAGAATGTAGACTTGGCCGTAGCTATCATAAACTAGGTATGACCTGACTGGATGGTCTCAAAAATTCTGTGGTCATTTAGATGGCTTCGAGATTGTGAGCTTTTATTACAGACCTCGCCTTATCTGTGCCATCAATGAGAAGACCTGTGATAAAAGGTGAAGTATTAAGGCCATCTGATTAAACAGCCCCCTTTGTATAGCAGTAGAAAAACCTTAGCTGCTAGTATTCCGGCTTGAAGTGGGCAACTAGGGATTTCTCGCTTCAGGACTCAAACCCACGATCGGTATCGTTAATTGAAAGTCAGTTACCCCCTGGCCCAAGACCTCGGAGGGAGCAGACAGCAATCGAGGACAGAGCCTCGAGGACCTCCTCCAGTGATGACCAGTTAAATAAAAAGTTGTTGCTTCATGTAACAGACTGGCTATGGTTGAGATAAGTTTTATTTAAACCATGCTAGCCTTATACTGCCATTTACCTAGAAAATTGTCATTTAAGTTATTGAATGTCACTCGTGTGAAGTATTTGAAGTGGCTTTTTTCATCACCGGGACCATGTTTTAGCATTACTTTCTCACACAATTTTGCCATGCATACTGTACCCAACTTGCAGCGGGCTATGATTCATGTGATTCGCAGGTCTTGATAAAATATCTATAATAGGTCTACTAAAAACAATAAAGTAGCATATTTATAAAACCTTAAAGAATAACATCTTTTTCACAATGGCTGAAAAAGAGAATACACAATCTTGGCACACGTGCATATAAAGACCTATTGGCACAGTCGATGTCAGTAGTTTTTAGCTTTGCTTTGGATGATGTCAAGTAGGGCTGTCATGATATCAGTCTCAAGTAAATTATGGGTTTTTCTATGCATAGTAAATTGAGTTGCCTCTTGCGAAGGGATTAGCAGTTAATTATGAGCATTGCTAAGACCACAGTTGGATGAGTCCATGTTGAAATGAAAGCCAACATCGTGCCCAGTCATGACCCAGGCAAAGTGTGATATGCTTCGAGCTGTCTGTTTGTGGCAGACAGGCGTAGAAACACACCGAGTCACGTGCAGCTGCAATGGGCTTTCGTGGAGCTTGTTTGCAGTTGAGTAGACCACGGCTATGGCCTGCGAGTATTAAATGCCAAGAGGCCCGGTTCACTGGCTCGATCGCATTAGCTGGGCACAAAAATGCCTGCTCGTGAGATGCTGCATGCAATAGTCATTATGCAATAGCCTTAAGTGCATTTCCCTGTCCTACGTGTGACAGTCGCCAGACGATAGGTCGGGTGCAGACCTCACAGTGCCACGTAGTGCTGCTGAGTGAGTGATGTCGAGCGCCTCTGGTTGAAAGCCGGCTGAACCGTTGAAGTCGAGCTTTCAGGCCCTGTTTCTAGTGCGGTCGATCGGAGAGTCGGTAGCTCAATCGGTAAGAACAAATCGGCTCAGAAAAGAAGAGTTTGCAGGATGCCATGCCATCCCTGCTTGAGGTAAACGTTCTGCTCTCAGCCCAGACGGCCTTTGGTTCACACTGTAAGCGCCTAGAAAGAGATTGAGTTCTCTGAGGGCGCTTAATCAAGTGCATTATTATTTAAAAATTATTGTGGACATGCAGTTGCTCATAGCCTCTCTCTCGAGCTCTATGGAACTCTTTTGTTTATGCGTTTAGGCAAGTTCTTCCGTGACGTCAGCGACGAGCTTGTTGCGCGACAGAAGCATCCCTACGTCGTCGGCTGCCTCTGCACACATCCGGTCTGCTGCAGCTGCGTCTCAGCACCACCACAATCATCATTCGTCGAGCGCAGCCGCGACGGCCGCTGCCGCAGCGCTTCAGCACCACTCGCTCGTGCAGCAGTCGATGCCCTCTCACGTCATGCAGCAGCAGCAGGATGACATTGCCCATCTCGAAAGTAGTCAGCAAGGCCTGGACGCCGCTGACGCTCAGAAGGTGCACGTGTATACCGATGCCAACGGTGCGCTGACGTTGTCGAGAGAGGACGCTGTTGACTGCACCGGTGCCACCGAAGCGACGGACGGCCTCTCAGACGGAACCATGACTGTCTCCGGGGGCATCGATAACCCCGTGTATGCCATGACCGCCGGAGGCGAACTGATCGCAGCCGACGGCAGCATTGTCCAGCTGCCTGAGGGCGCCAGCGTCATCCAGACTAACGAAGGAATCGTCATTTACCATCCGTCGGTCGACGCCGCGTCCTCCTCCGTCGGAGCCATGCAGTTCGAGGGTGGGCAAACAGTGCCGATGGACAGCTTGCCGGGCCTTATGCTGGCCGTCGATGCCGACGGCAACGCCCAGCTGCACTACGTCGGCGAGCAGGGGCGTATGCAGTGACGACAGGCAGAGGCATCCCGGCAGCAGCTGCGACCAGTCCAGCTTTGTTTGACCTGTCTTGTTTGCACTTTTTCTGGCAGAGCACACCCACTGCTCGCGCAAACGGTATCGTGCCGTGCGCAGCCATTAGAAGCACAGTGGCTGCCCGGAGGTGTCGATATTTCTGCCTGACACGGTAGACACTGCTCGCTATATTTGCAAGTTGTAGCGGCTGTATCCCTATGGGAGGATGCCACTTGCAGTCTTCATCGTTTATAAATAGGATATGGAGCGTGGCTGCGCTTCTCGAGAGCCGATTAAATAAACAGCTCGTTTTGAGCCCATGACAGTGAAATAAAGCTGGTGTCAGTATTCTAAATTCAATCGTAGTAAGCCTTGTGCGTTGTCAGCGCAGTGACTGCACAGGCGATACCTTGAAGGTTTCGGACAGCAGTTGAGCTAGCCTGGCAGCCAAGCTTTGCACTGACTGTAAGTAGCAAAAATGCAGCTTCCTTCCGGTACACCCAGATGCATATATGAAGCAGCTCAACATCTTGTCATCTCGTACTCCCTTGCACTAAATTGAAATCTTTTGGTGATGAGCTTTTAACTTTACTCCTATGTGCAAAAAGTCGGGACCTTGCTTCCGGCAGTGGTCACTGCAGTCTATGTATGACCTTGAATCGTTTTGAGTCTCAGCTAACGATGCATCTGTTCCGGTCAGGCTTTCCTTTAGCCCAATTGAACTTGTCTTTTTTGTTCCAGTTAGCTTTGCGTGAGTTCCTGTGTTCGATTCATTGCGTGTTACTAGCCTGAGGTTTTACTAACCAGTCGCCTGATCGTCATGTTTGCTTTACCATGGCGACTTAAGTATGATACCTGCTTGCTTGTTCATTCTTGATGTCGCACATATCACTAACCCCGTGTGTTTAAGGCACCTCTATGGAGATTAAGTTATATTACAGTGCTCGTAAGCATCTTTCGTTTTTTTATGATCCACCTATATATATGTGTGTGTGTGTGTGTGTGTGTGTGTGTACATATGTGTGCGTGCGTGCGTATTTATTATTATAGTCACCTAACGCCAGATGAAGCCCTTGAATTCCTGCCCACCTACCGTGTCAAGAGACTTGACATAGGTAGTCGGTCATTACAAAGGATCATCTTGATCTTAAGTAATAATAGGAATTACAGCACACTTGATAAAGCACCTTCAGAGAACTGTCTCTTTCTAGATGCTTAAATTTGCTGCAAAGGAAGCACGGTCGAATGGTTAGTGGTAGCATGCTCAATAAACAATAATATGGTTAGGGATGACATGCACTGGGTCAGCATGCAAGTATAGCTAGTGGCAGCATGCAGTGTCAGCACGCGTAAGCACATAAAGGACGAATCACAGAGACCCACTAAATGCTATCCTAAATTGGTGCTTTTTTAGTTTCTTTTTAAATGTGGTCAAGTCAAGAGATGTGGCGAAAGTCAAGAGTGAATTCCAGGCTTTGGGAGCATAAGAAGTACAGGCACGGTCTCCAAAGGATTTGAATTTTGTACGAGATATAGATAACAGATTCCGAAAAGCAGGCAGTACGATGGTGATTAAGTTATATTACAGTGCTCGTAAGCATCTTTCGTTTTTTTAAATCTTAATCTGCCTGGTGGGGCAGTAGATCTGATAGGTAGGCTGGAGCCAAGGAATGAAGGAACCTAAAAGTGAGTGACAAGAAGTCGATGCCTTGCTTGACTGGGGAGCCAGTGCATGTCCGGTACGAAGCTCACGACAGACAAGCTGCAGAGTTTTGCACCAGCTGTAAGCACCTGATTGCACGTGCCGGTAGGCCTGCAAGCAGTAACTTACAGAAGTCAAAACGAAATGTCACAAATGTATGGACCAACTTGGACTTGGTATCCTTATCTAAACAAGCCCGAATTTTAGAAATGTTACGTATCTGAAAGTAGGCAGACTTGATTGTGGAGCTGATTGTGGTCGTCCAATGAAAGATAACTTTAGAACATGACGCCTAGATTTCGTGCAGATTCAACAGGAGATATGCAGGCAGAGCGGATTTTGAGCATTAACCTTTCCAATTTGTGAAACACACTTTGTTTGCTCATAACTAATAAGTTGGTTTTATCATAATTCAATTTAAGAGAGTTTGGTATCATCCATGTGGGGATTTCATCAATACGTGCAGCAAGGCAGTTGAGAGAATTTGACATGCTCAAGAGCTGAGAGGGATAAAAGCAAAGGTAGAAATGAGTGTCATTCGCATAGAAGTGAAAGCCTAGATTGTGCTTGGCAATAACATCGACAAGAGGGAGGGTATACACCGTGATAAGGACGGGACCAAGTACGGAACCCTGAGGTACCCCATATTTCAGAGGTTCCTCTGATGATCTTTGGCACTTACATTCACATCAATACTCTGGAGTCTCCTCCTGAGATAGGACCTGAACCTTTGCATTGCAGTGCCAGTGTAATGTCCAGGCGAGATGAGAGGCGCTGAAGAAGGACTCGGTGATCGATAGTATCAAAAGCTGCCGAAAGATCGAGCAAAACGAGTAGATACTCTTCCCATCTCCGAATTCCTAAGTAGGTCGTTGTATATTCGAAGCAATGCTGACTCCATGTAATGATAAGCTTTAAAACCAGACTGGAACTTACTAGCAAGGTTTGAAGCTTCAAAAAATGCGTTCAGCTAATCTGCTACGACTCGTTCCAGCGTCTTTGATAGGAACGGTAGGGAGACTAGTGGGAAGTGCAAGTAGCTAACTTATACAAAACTAACTAGCCTGGACAAAAGGTTGACCCCAGCCGAAATCCTTGCTAATGTGAAGCTATTAGAAAGACCTCACTATTTTGGGCATCAATCAGAGACTACAACCCGATGAGAAGGTTTAGCTGAAGACTAATATTATCATGCAAATGTAAAGCGCCTAGAGAGAGATTGAGTTCTCTGAGGGCGCTTTATCAAGTGAATTATTATTATTATTATTATTATCATACAGATTTCAGGCAAAGGTCGGCAGATGCCATATTCTCTTTGGTGGACAGGTTGTCACATCCATTCCCAAGTAGACACTAAATGTTATGACGACAGCCGTTATATGATTATTAAGCTCATTGTATGATAAGTGATGTGGCCTTTCCAGCGTAGTTATATCCGGTGTCAAAATTTTGGCCGCCTAGGCGACACCCTAAAGAAAGCTACAGCCTAGTCTACAGCTGTAGCAGCCAGGGTAGCCCTAAAGAAAGTTTGGCCACAAAATCCAGTCAAGCAAAAAAATCCTGCAGGGAAACGTGGAAGGCGAGTTTAGAAATGCTGACGAATCTGTTTGTTGGTAGGCTCAAACAAGGTTGCAGCGAAAATAACAGACGTATGGATTCCGGCTAAGCAAGCGTCGCATCTCAATCTTCAAAGCGGTTAGAACTCAGAGCAGTCTGAAGGAGGTAATTACTTGGCTACCGCTAAGCCAATGGGATATAGGAGTCTAGTCTGGGTTGCAGTTGCACCCCAAAAACCCACGAGTGGAGGAAAAGACGAACCGAGCGGATTGGTTAATCGCAATCAAGCTGCTGATTCCGAAAGCAAGCCCTTAAAAATCGGTAATGGGCTCAGCGGTGATGGCAGATTTGAATAGCAATCTGCCGATGACCGGAATTTCGGAAGGACAGTGTGCGCCAGCTACAGATCAGGAAAAAGAGCTAAAATAGCGATACCTAGTCACGACGGTTCGATGGGCAGCCTTGTTAACAACTACAACGCAACTGTTGAGTGCCTAGGCGACCAGCGGCTAATTTTCGCGTCTCAGAAAATTGTGGTTGTATAGTTGAATAAAACGCTGCTCATAAGCCTCGGTTTGTCTTGGCTATTTCATAACCGGGCTTCTGTTCAAGGTTACGCTCACGGGTCATCATGCGTGGCACTGCAGCTGCAACATCGGTGACTTGAGCGCCTGCTACCAAGACCGCCTTAGCAGAAAAGCCGTGGTCAGTCTTCTTATCTAAATATTAAATATATATGTAAATAATTACATGATAATATCTATATAAGTGTCCCTGTGTTGGCAAAAAGTTCGCTGATAATATCTGGCAGTCGCCGTCGTCGGAATGCTCCGTTCTTCTATGGAAGCTGTAGGTCGTATGGTGGTTAAGGAGTGCCGTGATTCCAAGTATGTACAGCCATGGCGTTTGGAGTACGTTCAGGTACGAATGATCTTACCCGATTATCTAAGTGTCTCTTAATTTTCAATCGCTCATTACTGCTTTAGGCTTAGGTAGCTGCACTAACTCACTGCTTGCTGGCCTACCGGTATGTGCAATCAGGCGCTTACAGCTGGTGCAAAACTCTGCAGTTAGGCATGTCTGTCATGAGCGTCGCTGTTGCCACATCACACCTCTTCTCGCCGACTTTCACTGGCTCCCAGTCAAGAAATGGATCGACTTCAAGGTTTTGTCGCTCACTTTTAGGTCACTTCATTCTTTGGCTCCACCTACTGCTAGGTCTACTCCCGGTACTCAGTTCTACTCCCCCACCTGGCCAAGCATTGTACCACCCGCTTTTCGGAATCTAGCAGTATACCAATACCTCGTAAAAACCTCGAATCCTTCGGAGACTGTGCATTTAGTTCGTATGCTCCCAAAGCCTGGAACTCACTCCCGACTTGCCTCACAACATCCCCTGACTTGACCACATTTAAACAGAAATTAAAAACGCGCCTATTTAGTGCAGCATTTAGTGGGTCCCTGTGATTCCTCCTTGATGTGCTTATGCGTGCTGACACTGTGCATGCTGCCACTAACCACACCTGCATGCTAGCCCTGTGCATATTCTAACTATGTTATACATGTTGTTAATCAAGCATGATATTAGTCACCATTCAATCGCGTTTCCCTTTGCAGCAAATGTAAAGCGCCTAGAAAGAGATTGATTTTTTGGGGCGCTTTATCAAGTTTATTAATAATATTATTATTATTACGCGACATGGCAAGTCAGGTTGACGATCTGTTAGTAGGTTTGTGGCCAGAGCTTTCCCGGCAGCTCTCCCGCGCCTGCGCTGAGATGCTGGACCCTTAGTAGCATCAAGGAAATTCGGACTATGGAATTGTATAATTGTATAATATAATTGTATATATTGTAGTCTTGGCTAGCCCTGGTGGATCGTGCAGCAGCTTTTGATACCATTGATCACCAAGTCCTTCTTGATCGCCTGCAATTTCGGCGTTGGGTCACTTGCACTGCACTACAATGTCCAGGTCCTATATTATCAGGATGTTTCTGAGCTTGGATGGTTTACGGCCAGCGATCATTCGGCGGTTCTTTTAAGGTCTACTTCTTTTCAGTAATTGATTTCTTTGTATGGCCAGTGTAGTCGTTTAGCCATCCAGACTTTCATTTTATGCAGATGTCAACCCAGCCGTATGTATGCTTTAATTTCTTCTTGCCATCCAGCACCTCGAAATGTCGCTCAGTTACATGCAATTCTTTCACATTCACATTTTCATACATTTCAAATTTTCACATTCTTTAATGGCAGCAATCTCCCTAATTTGATGGTGATATAATAAATACATAATAATTCATTTGTTTAGTGCCCTAAGATATCTTAGTCTCCATTCGGGTGCTCTAACATCGGCAAGGAAGCATTCACTGCAGTCTAGTCGAAGTCTGCTGCCTCTTGCTCTAAATGCAAATGGAACTAGTTTGGGATCAAGCGATGGGAGATATACAGTTGTAGCCATGCCGTTATTTGATTTTTTTAAGTCTATGGTTAGGATGTAACTGGGTTGCATGCGGTTTGCTGTGGGTGTCAGCTGACAACTGGCACTGTTGCAAGCAGCTTAGACAGGGATACCATATCTAAGTTGGTCCATGCATTTATGACATCCCGTCTTGACTTCTGCAACTCACTGCTTGCTGGCCTACTGGCATGTGCAATCAGGCACTTAGAGTTGGTGCAAAACTCTATAGCTATTATAGATACCACGTCCAAGTTGGTCCACGCATTCGTGACATCCCATCTCGACTTCTGCAACTCACTGCTTAATGGCCTACCAGCATGTGCGATCAGGCGATTGCTGCTGGTGCAAAACTCTGCTGCTAGGCTTGTCTGTCGTGAGCATGGTAGTTGCCACATTACTCCACTTGTCGCCGACCTGCATTGGCTACCAGTCAAGCAACGGATTGACTTCAAGGTTTTGTTGCTCACTTTTAGGTCACTTCATTCTATGGCTCCAGCATATCTCTCAGATATACTACCCCATCAGGCCAAGCATCGTACCACCCGCTTTTCGGAATCCAACAGTTTGGAGACCGTGCATTTCGTTCGTATGCTCCCAAAGCCTGGAACTCCCTCCCGACCTGCGTCAGAACATCCCCTGACCTGACCACATTTAAAAGGAACTTAAAAACACACCTATTTAGGACAGCATATAGTGGGTCCCTGTGATTCGTCCTTGATGTGCTTATGTGTGCTGACACTGTGCATGCTGCCACTAACCACATTTGCGTGCTGACCCTGTGCATGTCACCCCTAACCATATTATTCATTGTGTTTGTTTTTCAAGCATGATTTTACTTTACCATTCAATTGCATTTCACTTTGCAGCAAATGTAAAGTACCTAGATAGAGATTAAGTTCTCTGAGAGTGCATTATTATTATTATTATTATTATTATAGCTAGGTTGGTCTGTCGTGAGCATCGCAGTTGCTACATCACACCACTTCTCGCGACCGGCACTGGCTACCAGTCAAGCAACGGATTGACTTCAAGGTTTTGTCACTCACTTTTAGGTCACTTCATTCTCTTGTGCTAGCCTACCAATCCCAACTACTCCCCCACCAGACAAAATATCATACAACCCACTGTTCGGACTCGAATCGTTTAACTCGTACGAACCTCGAAACCGTTGGTGACCTTGCCCTTAGTACCTATGCTCCCAAAGCCTAGAACTCACTAGCAATGCAGGTCAAAACATTCCCAACAGGACATTTAAAAAGAAGCTTAAAACGCACCTGTTTGTGACCCATTTGATGGTCTTTGTGATGCGTCTTTCGTGTGCAAATACCTGCTTACACTACGCCTGTGGCTTCCGGATGTTACCACCAAACATTTGGTAATGCTTTCTTTGCAGTATATGTAAAAGTGCCTAGAGGGAGACTCAGTTCTCTGAGTGTGTTTGTGAGGGAATATGACTTTGCACCCTGCGAGCACTGGGCAGAGACCTTGCGAGCACTCGGCAGAGACCTTTCGAGGGCTCAGACTGCCTAAGCAGCTGCAAGCTCACGAGCAGTGGAGGGGTAGACGATGACTCGGTCGTCCTGCCCAAATCCATGCATTGGCAGAATCTGTGGGGACATCCATATACCACAAACTGCTGCCATTTGTCGGGCGGGCTCGGAACGAGCAATGGCCCGACAGTGCGAACAAAACAACTCATGCATGGGATATAAGGGCTGCCGAAGGAGTGCAACAGGAGGGTGGGCGAGATCCCTCTAGTGTGTATACACTGAGCTTGGCCGGCATGGTTTGGAATAAAGGTTATGTTGTTGGAGACTGCAGGCTTGTTGTTCGGTCGCGCTGCCCAGCCTGACGACAGGTCGTGCAAAGGGCTGTCACAGTGCTATACAAATGTATTATTATCTCTCTCTCCATCTCCCTGTGTGATGGCAGACTTCGTCTGTAGTAGTAGTTAGCTGCCTTAAGCTGCCATCCTCACAAAAAACACGCAGTAAAGGCTGCAGAAAAAATCCTGGCCGGTGAGTGGCATGAGTTGTATGGCAAACCACAGAGCACCTTCCCCGAAGGTCCTAGCTGCATCCTTCCGATGTCTAATTAGATTAATCTCTTTGGTATTTTGCCAGCTCAGTCAAGCAGCATCAGCAACAAAACTCGAACTTCCAAATGTCTCTGCGAGTCGAGCGGATGTCGCTAGGCTGCTCGCTGATAGGGAAGCGACTTGCCAGGCAAACGCACCTCTGTTGGCGGCGGGTGGCTCTCTGCACTCTCCTCTTGGCTGCTTGCTGCTGCTGCTGCTGTGGTGGTGAGTGAGCTTTGCCCAACAGCCTGGAGGATTGTCATCTGACTGAAGCTCTCTCTCTCTCCTTCCCTCCCTCCCTCCTTCCCTCCCCCTCTCTCTCTCTGCCTCTCTCTCTCTCTCTCTCTCTCTCTCTCTCTCTCTCTCTCTCTCTCTCTCTCTCTCTCTCTCTCTCTCTCTCTCTCTCTCTCTCTCTCTCTCTCTCTCTCTCTCTCTCCCTGCAGACAGCAGGAGCAGTTGACACACACCTGGGCAGGCTACGTGGGGTTTGTGTTAGTGGAGAGTAGTGTCGCATAGTCGCGCTGTGAGATGTGTGAACGTGTGCGGTGCCGATGTAGCAGACAGCAAAGTTTTTTTCTTTTTATCTCTAGCTAGGTTTAGAGAGGTTTCTTAAGGGAATCTTGTCTGTGGCAGCTGCTGGCTTCCAATCCGACACTGGCAAGGGCCGTGGTGACATTATTGAGAGCCGAACCATTTTTGCAGAGGGTATTGGTGGAGAGTTAGTCTAGGGGGGATGTCAACTACTGTTGGTTACTATATCAGTGCGATGCTTGCATTGGTCTGTATTATTTTTCGAACATGTAACCTAGCTGTTTCTGTACTGTCAGTGTTGCCTTGATCCTCAGCCTATTTTCGTGCAACCTTATTTCTTTTATAGAACAATAAAGCACGAACCTGGGATATCGTGAAGTCTCATGACAGGTCAGGCTCTGAGGATAGCTGTACCGTGAATGCCCTAGTTGTACATTATATATATATATATATATATATATATATATATGTATATATATATATACCTATGTATATAGGTGCATGTGTGTGCCTCTGTGTGTGCTCACATATATGTACAGCACTGAACCGTGATGGCACATTAGGTAAGGCGGTTGCTTTCATGACCTCTGTCCCGAGGTCGTGGGTTCGATTCCTGCGGTGAGCGATCCTGTATCGCCATTGCAAGCAGCAGTGATACTCGTCAAGGCTCTTCTGTCGCTATACAAAAAGAGGCTGTTTAATCAGCTAGGATTTTTTTTTTACAGTACAATGCTTGCTCGTCCAAAGAGTTTCCCTGGCATGCAGTGGTTGAGCATCTTCATCCAGCAGATTCATGCATGCTCGCCTTGTAGCAGGCTTGCCCGAGCACGGCCACGCTTTCACGTGGCTTCATCACAACTGCTGTTGCTGTTTTTTTTTAAAGACAGGTCACACACTGCTGGTGCTGATCGAAACTCATCTTCGTACTCCGGACTCTCTGAACTTATAAATTATCTGTTCCTTGTACATGGCTAAATCGTAGCTGGCTTTAGGCGTAAAGGCAGAATCTATGCAGCAGCAGGGACATGAGAAGAGAGCCTGGGAAGCTCAGATGGCAGTGGCCGGGTGTGGCAGTTATTGTGTCTTTGATGGCAGACCGGATTAGGGCTGAGTTTTGCACGAGAGTTTCGGTCGAATAGGAGCACAGGCCAGGAGTCCTGAATGAATGGATTGTCATTAAGTTAGACACGAAATGTAACACAAGCTGCTTGAACCAGTTAAGCAGTCCTGCTCTTTTGTAACCTGGCCCTGATTTAGGCAATGTTCCAAAGCTGGAAGTAAGCCGACTTTGACGTTCGTTCTTGATTCTGCTAACAGATTTGATGATAGGCGGTATTATTTGCTGGCAAACCGAGTCATGGCCAGGACTTACTTAAGTGAGATGACAGTTTTAAGGTTTTAAGTTTTACTTTTAACGCTGCTTATCTTTGACATAGGGCAAGCTGGCCGATCATGTGCCAGTGTGTGACACCTGGCTCAAGTGAGGCTGCTGCTGCTGCCCCGATGCTTGCCCTCGCTGACCCTGCTGCCAACAACCCTGGGAGTAGGGAGGCTATGTTCGACACGTTCCTTGCTATCTATGTTGTCGAGGGTTTTGCCATTCGTTAAGAGAACGGCAGTCGCTCTAAGAAGTTGACCTGCTAGGGCCATGTTCAAAGGTGGACATCTTGAGCTGATGTAATGGCAGGTCTTGATATGATGGGGCTGAATTTTGCACGTGTAAGCAGGTGTGTCGATTTTTGGCAGCTATTTGAATCCCACCATGTTTCACTTCTTGTTACCTCCAGCTATTGTTATACTTGATTGCTTAACAGCTGTGTATTTCCTTCGCTCTTTTTAGTGTTGCTGCTCTCCTTTATAATAGAACACGCGAGGTGTTCCTGCTAGTAAAACAGTTCAGGCCAGGTGAGTGACGTTAATGTCCATCTGTGTCCATCAATCGACAAAGTGACTAGGGCAGCAGGCATTGTTATGCTGGCCAGCATTTGCTCGTGTGCACACTAGCCAGTGTGCTCTCCGTGGCTAAGCAGTTCTCATCGTACAACAAAGATGTCATGCATACAAGAAAAAGTCAGCCGTTGATGCTAAAACTCGAGAGCGTTCTTGACCAACACCTTCTGGCGACCAAGCGCAGTGGGGCTGCTTGTTAGCAGCAGGCTATAGGGGGCAGCATCAAGAATACACCTGTTGCAGTATTTTCTCAATCTGCGGGACTAGTCCTTTGCTTGACTGCTTTTTTGTTTGACTGCTTTTGCAGTTTGACTTTTGCAGTTTGCAGTTAGTTTGACTGCTTACGCAGACAGCCGCTGTGCATGTTACCACTGCACAGATTTCCATATACTCATCGTAGATCATATGTTGTCCATAGCACTAAGCAGATAAAACTATATACATATCCTATTATTATTATAGGCATTGCAGGAGAGCCACCAAGAGAAAAAGTGCCTGGTGCCAAAAGACTAGCTGGCATTTTAATTTTGCTAACAAAGTTTCGATGGCATGTGCAAGTATAGATGCTGCTGGTGCAGTTTAGCTAGGTACGAATGACCTATGCTGTGGTGGGTCTCGAAGGTGGAAGTAAGAATGTATGCTAACTAACTTATCTGCTTAGTGCTATGGACATCATATGATCTACGATGGGTATATGGATATCTGTGCAGGGCTAACATGCACAGCGGCAGTCTTGACAGTCTTGCATCTTGCTGGTGGCCGGTCTCTGAGGTCGTGGGTTGAACTTTGAAGGACGACGTGAACTGATCTCTCTGGCACTGCAATATCTCTTTGCAATGCCGAGGCTTTATTTTATAGTTTTACTAACTTTTAGTTTACCCTTTGGACTAGATAAGGAAGCTGGGCAGGTTCTGTGCAGCGCTTACTGTAAGTGCTTCTTGTAACTGCTGTCGCTGTGCCACCGATGTGCTGCTGCTGCTTATGTGCAGTTACAACTGCTGCCCTTTCCAGAGTACCGCCACCGAGACGATTCAGAGGGTTTGCCTTTAATGTGGACCTTTAACTAGAATTCTTCACCGGAGCAGTCGATTGACGGCGTAGCGAATATTTGTCCACAAGTCCACTGGAATTGCAAGCAAAGCTAGTGGACTTGTGGGCATTATTACTTTCTCAAGAAGCTGCGTGTTGTTTTCTCTATGTAATCTGTGCGTGGCCGTCGCACGGATCCATTCGACGATTTTAATGCAAGGAAGCCTTGTGGCCTTGCAATGACGTCTCTTAAAAAAGAAGAACAGGGGTGTGTCATCAAGCGATGGTGCGTGAGCATGTGGCTGTGACAAACGTGAGGGTACGGCTGTGAGTCTGCGACCGCCTGTGCTTGGCTCGCTTAAAAATGGCGATTTTGCTGTTTGTTTGTGTAATTTTGCTATGTAACAAAGATACAGAAATCTTAAAATGTGAAGAGTGTACACACGTCATTCTTTCTGGTCATTTTCCAATGACCTACGAGGAAATAGCTATGTGTATCTCTGTGAAGAATACGCCGGCCTGAGAGTATTCCTATAAGCGGAGCGACTATATATGGGTCGATTGTCTCTGTTTAATGATGAACGGAAAGAAAAGAAAATATGAAAGCCTGATGATTCATGTCTCCCATGCATGCGATTGATCCCTTTAATTAAATAATCATTTACATAAAAAGTCGATAGAAGGATTGCCTTGCTATCGTGCCAACATTTAACGTCCATTAATGTAACAATGGTGTATTGACGACCCTCTTATGTCCTTGGAAGTCAAGGTCAGTCTGTGGCTGAATGTCTAAACATCGCAATCTAAAAAAAAGATTCAATACGGTGCACTATAGAAATGTGAAAAACCTGTCGTAAGGTGTAGGAAACTTTGCTCAATACTGGTAGCCTAAAGGATAAAAAAATGAAGTATGACGTTTAATAATGAAGCATTATGGCTGAATAATAAGTTCTAAGACAATTGTTGACATGTATAGCACGTTATCCTACCGAAACCAGGAATGAATTACTCGGATGGAGCACAAATAGAGCTGAAATCATATTTGAAGTTTCACATTGATCCGTGTAGTATTAACCTAATTATGGAATTTAGTAGGCACACAGCTACACTGTAAATGAATCTGTTTAAAAGTCACTAGCATGCACCTTAATCAGCAGCAAGCATGTTAATAATAATAATACAGTTGTTATTGCATCCTCAGCAAACTCAATCTCTTTCTGAGCAATTTACATTTGCTGATTCCTCGATTTACCAAGATTCGACATGTTATAATAATAATATTTTTTTATAGCACCCCAGAGAACTTAATCTCTTTCTAGGCACTTGGGGCACAAGTCGAACATGATGCAGAGATCGATAAAAAATTTATTTGTTGATATGCTACTTCAGGTTTAGACTTGTGTGCATACCCTTTTTTCTTTTTATTTGGAAATTTTCAAAACATCTGTTCTATTTCTAACATGGTTGTCTTTTGAAACATATCCTAAAAAATATTCGGTTTTCTCGATATTCAACTTAAAGCCTCCATCGTAGCTGGTAGCTGGTGAAGCTGTTCAGAAGCATGGTGCCTTTAATATAGCTCGAACCGTGTGATAGCGCTTGACTTTACCACAAGTATCTCTGCTCGTGTTGCTTTTTAGGTCGTGCATAGCAGGGTGCCATCTCCAGCTTGCCATGCCTGCCAGATGTCTCCTCACACCCCCACCCTCCTATGCTGGTCCCACGTGCGGCAGGACTTTCCAGCCGATCCTGTTTCCTGTTGTAGCCGTATATATCAACAGAGCCAAATGGACTCCGGCAAGCAGTGGGCTGCAGGATTTGGTTTTAGATGCGTCATCGAATGATTCCCCCAAGGAGAATTGTAGCAGCGCCGAGGCAGCCGGCACAGACATAGCAGCAGCGTCGGACGAGCAGCGCCATGGTGACATCAAGTTCGAGGTCAATGGCTTTTTCGACGGGCCTTCCAGCCTGGGCATCACCTACGAGCTGTGCGCCGGTCTCATTGACAAGGACAAGTCTAATGAGGTGATCATGCATGAGGAAATACTCGAAGAGTGCGGCTATGACGTCCCACTGGAGAAGATCAAGAGGATCACAAGTGCTAGGTGAATATTCCGGCGTACAGATGTGCTCCCTGTTGCATCTCGTGGTGCCAGCAGGTCGTAGCATAATTGCATTTTTGTTCGAATTAGAAAAGTCTTTGCTAATAGACTTGGTCAAAGTAGGCGATTGAAATCACTGCATGCATCGAGTGACCATTTTACTGACCTGTAGGAGCGTATACAGCTGCTGTAGAAGTATTGGCAAACGCAGGAGACATTACAAGGATGGCAATGTGTATGCATGTATTGCACAGTGAAACGATGATAAGGTAGTTTAAGGTAGTACATGCATTTTGGCAGATCTGGTGACATATTCTCGCTCAAACTTCAATGCATTTCTTGCATAGTGCAGAACAATATGTATTCTACGGCAACGCTTAAGCAAAACCGTATAAACACTGGTAGAGAAGAACTATTTGAGATACTCGAGGTACTTGAACATATCGGGTTACTTGTATTGTTCGGTGTAATATGATTTTTTGCTCTTCTTATGTATTATACAGTATTATACATGTTATACTGTATATACATCTTGGACGCATCCGGCTTATGTACAGGTCATGGATTAAAACGCTTTGCTCTTTAATAGGTGATGCTATTGTGCGACCAACACCACGTGCTCGAAATTAAGGTGTCGTTTTCGACAGCTGCCTCATTTTTAAAAGCTTCATTCAGAAGACTGCTTCTATGTATCTCCGTCAGTAACTCCACAAAGTCATAAATACCATGTGGGTGTTACGCAGGAGAGTTTTGTATAGCGCACTCACAGCCCAAGCGGCTTTCGGTACGCATTCGGTAGCCAACAGACTTCGTCTCACGCAACAAAGAGAAAGCGGGAGGCATAGCAGAGTCAGGAGGGCAGTTGAGGTAGTGAGTGGCATGGAAGTAGCAGCTCAGGACCGCTGAAAAGGATGAGCCATAGTCGGCAGTTGGAGAGTAGTTGTCGTTGCGTAAGAATTGTGGAAGCGAGTTCCACAGTCTAGGACCTGCAGAGCTAAAGCTTCTGTCGCCAACTGTCTTTAAGCGGATGAATGGGACAGCTAATTGATTGTCCACACAGGACCTGAGGGCGCGAACAGGCTGAAACTGATGCAGCAGTTCAGCTAGGTACGAAGGAGCCAAGCCGTGGCGGGCCTTGTGGGTCAGCGTAAGAACTTTGCTCTGTATCCTTTGCTCAACCGGCAACCATCATAGCTCTTTCAGCAGAGGTGACACGTGCTCAAACCGCTGGGACTTGAAGACCAGCCTTGCAGCCATATTCATAGTCCGCTGTAGTGGCATAATAGCTTTCTTTGGCAGCCCAGCCAAAAAGGAATTACAATAATCAAGCCGAGACAGAATTAAAGAGCTAGTTAAATTTTTTACAAGCCACTGTGGGAGACAGCTTCTAATCTTGGATAGGGATCGGATGTGATGGCTAGCTGTAGAGGCAGTCTTCTGAATGAAGCTTTTGAAATTGAGGCAGCTGTCAAACACGACACCTAGATTACGAGCACGTGGTGAAGGTCGCACAATAGCATCACCTATTAGAACAGCAAAGCCTTTTAATCCAGCCACACGCTTAGGGTGTCCTATGAGCAGCAGTTCGGTTTTATCGTCATTTAAGTTCAGGAAGTTTTCCGACATCCAGGATCGAATATCGGCAAGGCAAGCATTCAGTTTCTCAGTTGCTGCAGCAGATTCCGACGGTTTAAATGACAAATACAACTGAGTATCGTCAGCATAAAAGTGATATCCTATTCCGTGGGCCTTAATCATTTTTCCCTGAGGTTGTGTATAAATGGAGAACAGCAAGGGACCGAGTACAGACCCTTGAGGGACTCCACAGGTGACCCTTCTCATGTCTGAGACCTGACCCCCACACGACACGGATTGAACACGATCAGACAAGTATGATTTAAACCACGCCAGTGCTTCGTCTGCCAGACCGATCGTTGTTCTGAATCGTTCAAGCAGAACTTCGTGATCAATGGTGTCGAAGGCAGCAGACAGATCTAGCAGAGCTAGGGCAGTGACATTTCCGTCGTCGTTGCCACGTAGAATGTCATTGTTAACACGGAGGAGAGCAGTTTCAGTAGAGTGCTCCTCTTGAACCCTGATTTAAATGTTTCTGACATTCCATTATTTTCAATATGTTCAACTAGCTGCTTAGCAACACAGCTAGCCATCACGTCCGACCCCTATACAAGATCAGGAGCTGTCTCCCACAGTTGCTTGTAAAACATTTAACTAGCTCCTTAGTTCTGTCTTGGCTTGATTATTGTAATTACCTTTTGGTGGGGCTACCAAAGAAAGCTATTAGGCCTCTGCAGCTTACTATGAATATGGCTGCAAGGCTAGTCTTCAAGTCCCAGCGGTTTGAGCACGTATCTTCTTTGCTAAAAGAGGTAGGATGGATGCCGGTTGACCAACGGATACAAAGCAAAGTTCTTACGCTGACCCACAAGGCCAGCCACGGCTTGGCTTTTTCGTACCTAGCTGAACTACTGCAGCAGTTTCAGCCTCTTTGCGCCCTCAGGTCCTGTGTGGATAATCAATTAGCTGTCCCATTCATCCGCTTAAAGACCTTTGGCGACAGAAGCTTTAGTTCTGCAGGTCCTAGACTGTGGAACTTGCTTCCACAATTCTTACGCAACGACAACTACTCTCCTACTGCCGACTATGGCTCATCCTTTTCGGCGGTCCTGAGCTGCTACTTCCATGCCACTCACTACCTCAACTGCCCTCCTGACTCTGCTATGCCTCCCGCTTTCTCTTTGTTGCGTGAGAGGAAGTCTGTTGGCTACCGAATGCGTACCGAAAGCCGCTTAGGCTGTGAGTGCGCTATACAAAACTCTCCTGCGTACCACCCACGTGGTCTTTATGACTTTGACGAGTTACAGACGGAGATAGATTACATGAAAGCGATTCCAGATCGGGTCCTTCTTCCGGCCCATGATGAACAGCACCGGCGAGTACAGTATGGCGAATCCTGAAAATGGACGACTGCGTGTAGAAGCTTGGAGAGCCGGGCAAGAGTCAGCGGCTCAGCCAATCATCCCGCACGAGACCGGATCCAATAGCTTAGGACTATAAGTTATCTGAAATTTGTTTATTACAACTGTAAAGTTTGTTTTGGGGGCCCCTATATTATACAGGTTCTATACACACTGAACCACAGTTACTTGCCTTGTCTTGGTTTCGCCTTGTTCTGGTAATGTGACCAAAAACCATCTTCGAAACCACAACTGTTTCCGAATCTGCTGGATGCTACCAAACCTGGCTATTTTATATTTTCTCCCAGAGTAGAGTTGCTGCAGAAGTAGGAATCAGTCAAGGGCTGTAAGAGGCCACTGATAGTGTAACACTGGCATAGAAGATAAGTTCAGAGCAGCTGATGCTGGACTTGTAATTGGATCACGATATTTGGTTGGGCCAGGACTGCGTGCTAAATCGCACAGTTTTACTTTGCCCAAGGACAACGATGCAGTTTGCATTCTCAAATATGCTCCCTGCTCCATCTTCAATACTGGGTAGGTGGTTGTTAGACTATCTGCTCGACGGTGACTTAGTGCCATCTGCTGGGCTTGTTGCAAATCTAGCAGCAGGTAAGGCAGGAGTGGGCTGTCTGAGCAAGCCATAAGCTTCAGCATGGCATCCAGATGGTGCAGAAAACATTTGCATGCAGCTCACTCGCACACAAAGAATAACAAATCACACTAGTGGAGATGCAATTGGCTTAATAAACTTAACGATGTGGCTGCATTTAGGTCGTAAGTCCTCAATGTAGTCTTATTGATTAGGCATCTGCTCAGACTTCCACAGGATCTTTGCCTAGTTGTTGCTGTATACTTCGAAATTATTGAAGTTGCATGAAGTCGTTCTCTCACTTTATGACCCAGGTAATTGGTTCGAGTTTGCTGTGGGCAGCTTGTTGTTGCAACCATGGGGAAAATTACTGAAGGTTGTACTCATTACATAAATCTACTGACTCAGCTGATCTTCTCTTTTCTCGTCGGAGATCTGGCTTTCTGCGTATTTAAGAGGACCGACCTAATTGGACGAAGATTCTGCCTCAGGCCATTGTTTGGTTGTTTACGTTGGCCGAATTTTTGCTGAAGTCTATTCATTAGGCACCAATTCTGTCGATATGAAAACTTGATGTATCAACTTGCTGTCGAGGAACCGAAAAAAACTTTTAGCTGGCAAAACATTTTTCACATTTCATACTCTTGATTTATTTTAGCTCTTACTTAATACCATTCAAAGAAAGCAGTTCCAGTTACTTGACGGAATTAGTTCTGAGTTATATACAATTGACCAACAAACCGTGGCATTTGTCTCTGATGATTTTTTTGTGGCTGCTTGTATAATTGGCCAGTCATGAGAGGGTGGGAATTGATGAATGAAGGGTGGTAAGTGATGAACGATGAACAATGATTTTTTATCTTGCTAATCTTTTAGATTATTTTACTCTCTCAAATAAATAGCAAAAGTTTCATATGAATATGTCGCAGCATCTTCATTTTGAAAGCCCAACTCAAAGAAACGGATCTGTAAGTTCGGCAACTAGTTTCTCAGCCGTACCATTCTTGAAATGATTGCTGACAGATGCTCGATAAAGTGTGACGTCATGCCCCACAATGCCACAATCTTTGGGTAGCAGGGTTTGGTCCATAATTTTCAAAAAACGAAGTCACTGCTTGGGTTCAAAACGCATCAATTCGAGAGTGAAGGTTAACTTGCTCGACCAATAGTTGAGGGCTATTAAGTTCGTGCTGTGATCTGGCACCAACTTTTCTGAATTAACCCAATCCCTACCTATTACACATCCGAGCTCTAGATTGTCAAACTATTCAGGTTTTTGGGGGACAAATTTGTTGAGGGTAGCAGTACAATACTCTACATGTCTTTTTTGTTCACCAATCCTATTGTTTTGGGAAAAGTCGGGTATGGAAGCCATAACCGACTTGGTCATCGTTTGACATTTCTAGATGCATACCTTACATTATTTGTTTTGACTAGAAAAATATCTCACTTTTAATCATTTGCATAGCTTAATGCTTGGCTGGACTAACTGCGCCTCGCCCAGGAGTTAATATGCTCGCTCTTTACTACCCTTGTCGTCGGTTTGAGTCCTCCAATGCGATCCTTTATCGTTTACTGCGAGCAGTGGTGATAGCCGTCAAGGCTCTTCTGCCGCAATATATAAATGAGGCTGTTAAAGCAGCTAACATTTTTTCTATTTCAGGTCGGCCATCGGATTAATGGGATCGGTGCATATTCTCTACTATGCTGAGGTGGCCGACGACATGAAGGTATCCAGCGGTGGAGGAAACGACATGGAGGGAGAGCTCATTGACGTATACGAGCTGCCGCTGTCGCAGGCTCGCCAGTTTATGATGGATGAAAACATTAACAAGCCAGTTTCACTCCTGTTTGCTTTCATGTGGTTTTTCGATTCAAATCTTCATAAGGAAGCTGTTTGGAAAACCGCAGACAGCGATGCCGTGTCATCGTAGCCGATGTGATGTGATTGCACAACCCTATACCACACTAATTCCTTGGAAGCTTTACATGCTGTGTCATCATCATCACCACCACCACCATCATCATCATCATCACTTCATCATCATCATTATCATCATCATCATGACGATGCTTGCATGCCCAATGCACATTTAGATTTGGGTTCGTTGATGAATAAATAGGTTATTTGGGGCGAATATCTGAGATTACTGGCTTCACAGGCCTTAGTACTTTCTTGGCGCACACGTATCGGCGAGTGGTGACTGAATGCGATTTTCCAATGGGCGACTGGATACTGTTTACAGTGGCGATTTTAGTTTCCAGTTGCTATTGTGACTGCACCCACCTCTTTGTAGCTATGACGATGCCATCGGCATAGTTCTGTTGTATATCCAGCTGAAATGAAGCAATTCGTTTGCGTTTTACCCGTAGATGCCTTTCCCATATTATAGTAGGCAAAATGCACAAAATAAATTTCATCGGAACGAATGAACCTGCTATGAAAAGACTTAACATCCTAAATGCCAATCGACTTTGCTGACTAACCAGGCGCATTAGACAGGAAACCAGTGTGCAGTGATATATTGCAACGTGTGCATGCTAGACTTTGTTGATTGCATATATATGCAATGTTGCTCTGTCTGTTACTCTTAACATGCAACAGGACGCTGGTGGATGCTGCTGTGGTGGAGTTTCCTATGGGCCACTCGAAGCCCTAGAAGCTGCTTCAGCTCTCACACAAAGAGTACACCAGAAGGAAGTGCATAGCTGAGTCGGTAGGGCAGCTGAGCAGCCTAGAAATAGCATGTCAGGACGGCTGTGACACATGTGCCACAGTCGTAAGCAAGAGAGATCTAGCTGCTGCTTAAGAACTGGAAGCGAATTCCCCAGTCCTGGACCTGCAGAGCTAAATCTTCTGTGTTCTTGAAGCGAAGGAACAGAGCAGGTAAATTGTTTCCTTTTGAGAACCTGAGGGCACGATGAGGCTGAAATTGGTGCGGCAGTTTAGCTATTATATGATATAGGTATTAAGGAGCCAAGGCACGGCGCCACTCTTGGTAAGAATGAATTTTGCTTTATCTTTTGATTGATGCTGAGCCATCGCAGCACCTTGAGTATGGTAGCCGCCCTGATTTGGCCTGGGCTTAAAGTGCTCGCCTTTCGCGGCCAAGGTTAAAGTGCTCATCCTAGCGACTAAGGACATGGGCTCCAACCCTGTGGCATATGTGAAGCGCCTGGATAGAAATGCAGTTCTTTAGGGTTATATAAGGATAAATGTCAAATAATTGTGTTCAGGTTGCAATTTCCACAGTAAACATCAAACTGCTGTTTTGATTCTAACTTACACAGTAAGTTCCAAGTCTGGGTTTAGATCTAATCACTCCACAGTAAGCATTGCTTAGTCTGTCTAACGCCATTCTCAGGAAGGCAGACTTGAATACAGTCTCTGCATGTTCTGCTTGATCTTTCGGCTTCGTACGATACTATTGATGACACGATTCCTTCTTGAGCACCTCACATCGCCTGAGCTTCACTGGCACTGCACTGCACTGCAAGGGTTCAGGTCCTATCTCTGAGGGAGACTCCATATTATTGATGTGAACGGACAAAGATCATCCGAGGAACTACTTAAATACTCAAAAGCGTCAGCTGCATAAAAGTGATCGCCAAGCACAATCGAGGCTTTCACATCTGTGCGGCTGACGCTTTTGCTTTGATAAAATGTAAAGTGCCTGGAAAGAGATTTGAGTTCTCCGAGGCTGCTATACATTATATGCATCATTAGTATTATTAGTATCCATCACAGCCCTCCAGCACGTCGAATTCGCTATACATCTTAGCTGCATGTATTGATGACATATGCACATGGGTTGCAGCAAACTTTCTTAAAGCGAACGATAACACCAACCTACTAGTTACGGGCAAACCAAGTGTGATTCAGAAATTGGAAAATCCAACGCTCAAAATCGGCTCTACCAGCATATCTCCTGTTGAATATATATAAAATCTAGGTGTCTTGTTTCAATGTGACCTTTCATCAGACGACCGCAGCAGCTCCACAGTCAAGCCTGCTGCTTTCACCTGCATAACATGCTAAAGTTCATGCTTGCTTAGACAGGGATACTGCATCTACCTCAACTAGTACATGCAATCGCGCCAACCTGTCTTGACTTCGGTAACTCGCCGATTGCTGTTCTCACGGCGTATGCAATCGGGCGCTTACAGCTGGAGCAGAACTCTGCAACTAGGCTTGTCTATCGTGAGCATCGCAGTTACCATACCACACCACTTCTTGACCTGAACTGGCTGCCAATCAAGCACCGTATCGACTTCAAGGCTTTGTCGCCGACAGTCCTTAGGCAGCGCCTTAGGCAGTCCTTCGACAGCCTCTAGGTCCTTCGTTCTCTGGCTCCAGCCTACCTATCAGTACCTGTCTAGCACCGGCTCAAGAATCGCTTAGAGCACTGCACTGACTTGAATAGTTTACCTAGAACTCGCACGAACCTCAAAACCTTTGGAGACCCCGGCTTTAGTTCGTATGCTCCCAAGGCCTGCAACTCACTCCCGACGCACGTTACAACGACCCCTGACACGACGACATTTAAAAAGAAGCTTAAACACAACTGTTTATTGCATCAATGAGTGGGTCTTTGTGATTCGTCCATCGTGTACATATGTGTGCTTATACTGTGCCTGCAGCTTGCCGATGTTACTACCAATCATTTAGTAATGCATTCTCTACATCGTATCTAAAGTGGCTAGTAAGATATTCAGTTCGCCGAGGGCACCATGCAAATTATGATTATTATTCACGGCGATAACACGCAGCTCTTCCAATCCTTCATCTCTACCTTTCTTTCTATCTTTCAGACTCTCTCTCTGCATCCGGACCTTTCAGCTTGCATCGATGACATTTTGCTTTTGGATATACATACATGCATACATACACACACACACACACACACACACACACACACACACACACACACACACACACACACACACACACACACACACACACACACACACACACACACACACACACACACACACACATATATATATATATATATATATATATATATAGTATATGAGTGTCATCCCTAACCATGTTATTTATGTTGTTTATCAAGCATGGTATCATTCAACATTCGATCGTGTTTCCTTTGCAGCAAATGTATAGTGCCTAGAAAGATAATGAGTTATCTGAGGGCGTTTGATCAAGCATATTATTATTGTTATATATATATATATATATATTTAATTTATTTATAAGCACCATCAGATAAAGAATATCTATCCTGCCGCTTTACCAGGACTGCTGGCCAGAGGCTTAACGATGATGAGGCTAAACTGTTATAGACGAGCCTTAAATTTTCACATGAAAAAAGATAGAAGCTCTATTTTATCACAGTATTTATTGGGTCCCTTGATTTTTCCTTTATATGCTTACGTGGGCTGATACGGCGCATGCTGACCCTGTGCATGTTACTCATAACCATGTCATTCTTGTGGCTTATCGAGCATGATACCACTAACCATTCGATCGTGCTTTCTTTACAGCAAATGTAGAGTGCCTAGAAAGGGAGTGAGTTCTTTGAGGGCGCTATATCAAATGCATTGTTATTCTTATTGTTATTAGAAGTTCTCATCTTAAGTACGGTAATCGCGCATCGGACTTCAAACTGGCATCTATCCCCTGACGTCTGGCCGTTATCTGAGCGTGCGGTTTCAAAAGACACGTTTGCCTTACTTCCAGAAGGCAAAAACTGCCAAAATTAGGGCGTTCGTAGGCATGCATTTAACCACAAAATTAGCTCGCGAGTTTAGGAAATTTCGCCTAGATTATTGCTATTCCCTTAGTCAGGTCGCCAGGCCTGTGCTCGTAGTGTCTGGAAATCGTGCAAAGCTCAGAAGCTCGTCTTTTCTATCGCCTCATTCTGGCGTAGCTGCCACCTCACGCTTCTTCTGTCCGAACTCGTGGTTTCTAGCAAGCATTGCATAGACTTCAAGGTGGCTCCCATAGGCCTACAGGTACGTTAAATCAGTTGCATAAGCCTACCTCTGCGACTTAGGTGTTCATTCCGTAGTACTCCCACAAACCGCTCCCCACCGTCTCACTATTCCTCAACCAAATTTGTAATCTTTTGCTGATCAAGCTTTAAGTTCATTTGCTCCCAAAGTGTGAAACTCACTTCGTTCGCCACCAGCAATACATTTGCAGGGTTCCGTGCTTGGTCCCGTTCTATCACGTTCTATACTCTTCCTCTGGCCAATGCAATTGCCAAGAACAACCTAAGCTTTCACTTCTGTGCAGATGACACTCATTTGTATCTTTGCTTTCATCTCTCGAAGCCCCCCCCCCCCGCACGTCGCATTATCTCAACTCCCTTGCTGTATGTATTGATGACACCCGTGCATGGATGGCAGCAAATTTTCTTAAATTAAATGATTATAAAACCAACTTACTAGCTATGGGAAAACCAAGTGTGATTCAGAAATAGGAAAGGCCGACGTTCTAAATCGGCTCTGCAGCAAGTCCTGCTGAATCTGCACGAAATCTAGGTGTCATGCTCTAATGTGACCTTTCATTAGACGACCGCATCGGCTTTACAGTCAAGTCTGCCTACTTTCAGCTACGTAACATTGCTGAAATTAGGGCTTGCTTAGATAAGGATACCACGTCTAAGTTGGTAAATGCATTTGTGACATCCCGTCTTGACTTCTGTAACTCACTGCTTGCTGGCCTACCGGCATGTGCAATCAGGCGATTACAGCCAGTGCAAAACTCCGAAGCTAGGCTTGTCTGTCGTCAGCACGCAGTTGCCACATCACACCACTTCTCGCTGACCGGCAGTGGTTCCCATTCAAGCAACGCATCGACTTCAACGTTTTGTCAATCATTTTAAGGTCCCGTCATTCTTTGGCTCCAGCCTACCTATAAGATCTACTCCCCCACCAGGCTAAGCATCCTTCCATTTGCTTCTTGGAATGTAACTGTTTACCTATACCCGTACAAATCTCAAATCCTTTGGAGACCGTGACTTTAGTTTGTACTCTCCTAAAGCCTGGAACTCACTCCCGACTTGCATCACGACATCTCTTGACTTGACCACATTTAAAAGAAGCTAAAAACGTACCTATTTATCATAGCATTCAGTGGGTCCCTGTAATTTGTCCTTTATGTGCTTATGCCTGCTGACACTGAGCATGCTGGCACTAACCATACATTTAAAAGGAACCTAAAACACACCTATTTTGGACAGCATTTAGTGGGTCCCTGTGATAATAATAATATTGCACTTGATAAAGCGCCCTCAGATAATAATAATAATAATAATAATATTGCACTTGATAAAGCGCCCTCAGAGAACTCAATCTCTTTCTAGGCGCTTTACATTTGCTGCAAAGTGATACGCAATAGAATAGTAAGTAAAATCATGCTTGAAAAACAAACAAAATGAATAACATGGTTAGGGGTGACATGCACAGGGTCAGCATGCAAATGTGGTTAGTGGCAGCATGAACAGTGTCAGCACGCATAAGCACATCAAGGACGAATCACAGGGACCCACTATATGCTGTCCTAAATAGGTGTGTTTTTAAGTTCCTTTTAAATGTGGTCAGGTCAGGGGATGTTCTGATGCAGGTCGGGAGGGAGTTCCAGGCTGTGGGAGCATACGAGCTAAATGCACGGTCTCCAAAGGATTTAAGGTTTGTACGAGGTATTTCTAGACTGTTGGATTCCGAAAAGCGAGTGGTACGATGCTTTGCCTGATGGGGTAGTATCTCTGAAAGATAGGCTGGAGCCATAGAATGAAGAGACCTAAAAGTGAGCGACAAAACCTTGAAGTCAATCCGTTGCTTGACTTGTAGCCAGTGCAGGTCGGCGAGAAGTGGAGTAATGTGGCAACTGCGATGCTCACGACAGACAAGCCTAGCTGCCGAGTTTTGCACCAGCTGCAATCGCCTGATCGCACATGCTGGTAGGCCAGTAAGCAGTGAGTTGCAGAAGTCGAGACGAGATGTCACGAATGCATGGACCAACTTGGACGTGGTATCCTTATCTAAACAAGCCCTAATTTTAGCAATGCTATGAAGCTGAAAATAGGCTGATTTGACTGTGGAGCTGATGTGGTCGTCTAACGAGAGGTCACTTTGGAATATGACACCTAGATTTCGAGCTGATGCAACTGGAGATATGCTGGCAGAGCCAATTTTGAAAGTCAACCTTTCCAATTTCTGAATAACACTAGGTTTGCCCATAACTAGTAAGTTAGTTTTATCATCGTTTAGTTTTAGAAAATTTGCTGCCATCCATGATCGGATGTCATCAATGCATGCAGCAAGTGAGTTGAGAGAATTTGAGGTGCTCGAAGGCTGGGAGGGATCAAAGCAAAGGTACAACTGAGTGTCATCCGCATAGAAGTGAAAGCCTAGATTGTGCTTGGCAATCACATCAGCGAGAGGGAGAGTATAAACGGTGAAAAGGACCGGACCTAGCACAGAGCCCTGAGGTACTCCATATTTTAGAGGTACTTCAGATGATCTTTGTCCATTCACGTCAACACTCTGGAGTCTCCCACTGAGATAGGACCTGAACCACTGCAGAGCAGTGTCAGTGATGCCCAGGCGAGATGAGAGGCGCTCTAGAAGTACTTTGTGATCGATGGTATCAAAAGCTGCCGAAAGATCGAGCAAAACAAGAAGAGACACTCTACCCATGTCTGCATTGCTAAGTAGGTCGTTGTATACCCGAAGCAATGCTGACTCTGTGGAGTGATTAGCTCTAAAGCCAGACTGGAACTTACTAGCAAGGTGTGAGGTTTCGATATACGAGTTCAGCTGGTCTGCCACGACCCGTTCCAGTGTCTTTGATAGGAATGGTAAAAGGGAGACTGTGCGGTAGTTGCTTAAGTTCTCTTGGTCTAGTGTAGCTTTCTTGAGAAGTGGCCTGACTACAGCTTTTTTGAAAGGTGCTGGGACTTGACCTGAGGCTAATGACATATTAATGATGTTGGTTATGCATGGCAGCAGCAGATCAATGCAACGTAGGAGCAGGACAGTGGGAATAGGGTCCAGTGGACTTGATTCGTCCTTGATGTGCTTATGCGTGCTGACACTGTGCATGCTGCCACTAACCACATTCGCATGCTGACCCTGTGCATGTCACCCCTAACCATATTATTCATTTCGTTTGTTTTTCAAGCATGATTTACTTACCATTCAATTGCATTTCACTTTACAGCAAATGTAATACTAACCATGCTTGTTTGTGCTTCCTTTGCAGCAAATTTAAAGCGCCTAGAAAGAGTTCTCTGTAGTTCTGCTTTACCAAACGGATTGTTATTTCTATTATTACGTTTATTACGCCTCAGCTTTCAGAGCATCTGCTCTACCAAGCTATTCCTGCATCACAGTGAGCTTGTGCTATGTGTTTGTGTATATTTGAATACTTTGAATACTTAACTAAAAATCACTTAGCGCACGTGACTACAGAACAGAAGTTCTACTATCCAGCAGTCACGTCTGTCTTCATTTTTCGTGCGTTATTTTAAGATTGTTTTAGCACGATAACTTATAAGTCAGTAAATCTTGGCCATTGCTTCCCTTACAACGAACTGTAAAACGACCGGGTAGAGATTTAGTTCATTTAGAACGCTATAAAAACTTTACAAGTCTCATTATTATTATGTTAATATCCTCTAACTGGCATGAGAAACTGCCTGCTTGACATGATTTGCTGGCAGGGCGAATATTGTCAGTCGGTTCAATATTTTTGTGAGTAGACAGTGCCACTGAAAATGGATCTAGATGAATTGATCAAAAATGGTTTCATCAAAAAATTAATTCATCAAAAAATATTGCATTAAAAATTAATTCGTCAAAAATTATTTTTAAGGCAAGATCACGCCCTATATTTTTTATCATTTCTTTCGTCTGATGTTTATCTATTTCTTTTCAGAGTGTTGTTTGACGCTCTGACAGCACACAGGCGACGGTACGGAAACACCGGAGGGGGGCTTCAAGGACCGTGTATTTGGGCTCCCAGCGTGACAGCTCACAGCCGTCGTCCCCTGCGCCCGCGCCCCCCAGTCCGCTCGCTCCGCCAGGCGACGACAGGTACACACGCAGGGGGGATGAAGGGCTTCAATAACTTGATTTCGTGCTCGAAATGCGACAGCGTTTTTTCTCGTTTGATAGCAATTTTAGTTTTTTGGTCATTTTTCGATAAATGATTTTAATGATTTTTGATGAAATAATTTTAATGAATCATTTTGGATGAACTTGTCTCTTCCCCTGAAAAACAACTATGCCGACAAAAAGCAGCAAGTATATCCTCTTTTGTAAGATTTGTTCTTGAGTAATAATGATGCCTAAAAAAGTAACTGATGTGAAGGTAAACCACACTTTCCTGGCAATCTGTTCTCTGCTCAGTCTATGAATGAGGCCGTATCGCAGCCAAGTAAATTGTCGAGTACCGGTTGAATCCGAGCTATGGGTTGTCAAGAAAACTTGCGATTGCAAGAGCTGGTATTTATCTGAGGTGAAGGCATTTTATAACAATAATAATGGCAAGACATTTGATATAACGCCCTCAGAGAACTCAATCTCTCTTTCTTGGCTCTTCACATTGCTGCAAAGGGAAGCACGATCGAATGGTGAGTGTTAGCATTAGCATACTCAATAAAAAACCAGAATAACATATTAGGGGGACATGCACAGAGTCAGCATGCAAGTATGGTTAGTAGCAACATGCACAGTGTCAGCACGCATAAGCTGGTAAAGGTTGAATTACACGGACCCACTAAACCCCGTGGTTGATAGATGTGTTTTTACTTTTTTTTTAAATGTAGTCAAGTCAAGAGATATCATGACGCCAGTTGAAAATGAGTGCCAGGCTTTGGGAGTAAGTCGAACGAAAGACACGGTCTGTAAAGGATTAGAGGTTGGGTCTGTAAATGATTAGAGGTCCATAAGAGGTATAGGTAAACGATTACATTCCGTTAAGCGAGTGCTACGATGTTTAGCCTGGTGGGGGAGTAGATCTGATTGGTAGGCTGGAGCCAAATAATGAAGAAACCTAAAAGTGAGTGACAGAACCTTGCTTTTGTATAGACTGGTGGCCTCGGTAGACACTTTTCGACAGAACGCAGGCACATTCGAAGAAGCTGCGATGGCTACATAATCTGTCTGTATGTATCGCTCCACAGGTTTAGATTGGAACCTAAAAACACACCTATTTAGGACAGCATTTAGCGGGTCCCTGTGATTCGTCCTTGATGTGCTTATGCGTGCTGACACTGTGCATGCTGCCACTAGCCACACTTGCATGCTGACCCTGTGCATGTCACCCCTAACCATATTATTCATTTTGTTTGTTTTTCAAGCATGATTTTACTTACCATTCAATTGCATTCCACTTTGCAGCAAATGTAAAGCGCCTAGAGAGAGAGAGATTAAGTTCTCTGAGAGCGCTTTATCAAGTGAATTATTATTATTATTATTGTCTCATTGGTTTGAGTTGCCTCATCTGTTGAGGTTGTCTCATCTTCTTGGGTTGCTCCATCTGCTAGGGCTGTCCGATCATTTGGGTAAAATATATTGGTTCGGTCCAAAGAGTTTTTGTTTGTTGCTGAAGCAGCGTGATTCAAGTCCCGTTGAACGAATCCCTAGAAGTAGTTCTACTCGTAAAATCGTTGATATTTTTAATTGCTGCATTCGTGAAAACACCTCTGAGCTTGAATGGACAGACTTGTATTTCCAGCAAGCATGCTCTCTAAGGGATATCAGCAGACATTTTAAAACTCTAGCACAGCTTATGTTTAAAAATAAATTAAAAATCTTGTCTATGTAGCGGCCATCGGCGGCTCAGCGCTATGTCATTGTACAAAGCTGCCATTGCCGGCTTTCCGACTCTCCTCAGCCGGCAACTGGACGCATCAATCAACTAGCAGGCTGAGCTGACGGTAAGCGAGTGTCTGCCTCATCCCTACCTCACCTAGGGTCGGACTGCGGCCGGTCAATCACGTGACTGTCGGTTGCTTGCACGTGACTCTCCTCAGCCTGGCTGTCCTGGCTGGACGGACGCTTCTTTCACCTACACTCTTGCTCTCTCAGTCTTTGTACTAAGTCGTTTGATATTAAACAACGACAACCTTCTGGCGTGTTTAGTTCAGTATCCGATATTTGTTCCTAACATCTATCGACGCTTGGTACTCAGAACATGAAGGGGCAAGAATGAATAAGACGGCTAAGGTGTGTCCAATTCTCGTTACACGGGAGTGTATGTAATCTGCTGATGGCTGGGGAGCATTTGTGTTGTTAAATCTGAATTCTGGGACATAGACGAAGCAGGTTGCTGAACTGGTAAATGCCCGCCTGTAATTTCGGAGCCACGCAGCGTCGTTTTCAAGTGTGCCTTTAGAGAACCCCTGCAAACGTCATTGACGCGGGATATTCCTTCACAAGATTTTCGCTGTTTTAGTAAAAACAATAGCTTCATCTTTAAAGGCTAATAATTAATTTAATTTAATTTAATTACCAAAGCGAGAAAAAGACGTCATCTTACTTGTGAAAATGATCTAGTGTCGCAAATCACGCCGAGCTGGTTTGGTCCAGCGGTTAAGGTGCTCGCCCCCGACCAAGGTCTGGCTGAGGTCATGGGCTCGAGCCCGGAGGCATATGTGAAGCGCCTGAATAGAGATTAAGTTCTCTTGGGGCGCTATACAAATGAATTTTATTTATTAATTTTATTTATGCCAGCAGATACTGATTCAGCTGGATGACTGTATGTATTCTGTTTGGACATAAAAGGCAGCATTGTATTCATACACTGAGGCAAAATCTGAAACTCTAAATGCATTCATGCTGCCTCGAGATAAATAGACTCGTGCTACAGCGAGATTTGAATGTAAGACGAGCACGCAGGCCGTGCATTTCCGGATAAGACGACTTCAAGCACAATGTAGCACGTCGTAGAGAACGCAGTCGCCGGAATGCCCCGGAACAAATCCGCGCGGCGCCGTGCACGAACGCCTCAAAGGTGTAATATGACCGTATTCTCGCTTAGGCCTGCACACTACCGCCAACTCACCCTCGCCCGGACGCGCTCTCGCCAACTGTACAGCCAACTCCTTTTGATAATAATGAAAAAAATAATTTATTTGTATAGCACCTTCAGAGAACTGAATCTCTGTCAAGACACTCTACAGATGGTGGATAGAAAGCATTATCAAATGATTAGTGGTAAAATCCGCGAGTAGCGGGCATAGTGTAAGCAGGTACAAGCACACGAAGGACAAATCACAGAGACCCACCAAATGCTGGAATAAACAGGTGCGTTTTAAGCTTTTTTTTAAATGTCGTTGTGTCGGGGGACGTTGCGACGTGTGTCGGTAGTGAGTTCCAGGCTTTGGGAGCATGCAAAATAAAGGTACTGTCTCAAACGATTTTTAGGCTCATACGAGTTATGGCTAAACGATTCGAGTCAGAGCAATAGGCTGTACGATTCTTTCCCTGTTGGGGCAGTAGCTCTGAGAGGTAGGCTGGGGCCAGAGAATGAAGGGACCGAAAAGTACGTGACAGAGCCGTGAAGTCGCTGCGCTGCTTGATTGGGAGCCAGTGCGGGTCCTCATTTACGTATCCCTTTACGCCCTTTTGCGTATCCTTATCAAAGGACCCAAAAATAAATATGCATCAAAGGGCGAGGTCGTATACCAACATCCAAAGGCCTGCCGCTCAAATCAAAGGCCATTATCCTGTGGCCGGGCGATAGGCAGACATCAAAGGGCAATAAATTAAAGGGCATAACACAAGCAGCCGCGTTGGAGATGCCTGCTGTTCTTATCTCCGCTCTGCCAATGCCTTGAAGCCGTGGAGCGTCCCTGCATATCAATCCTATTAATGGATGCTACTCATAAGCCTTGGGACTGCGACTTGCTTGGCGGTACAGACTCATCATAAACTTCGAGTGACATCTGAAATGCTTTAAAATACGTCGCGAGCACTCAGCTAATGGGGCATTGTCTTCCGTTTCAGCTGCACAATCTTTAAATTTAGCATTCAGATGTATTGCCAAAACGGTCGGAAGAAAAAGTTTTGAGATTGGCTGTCAATCCATATTAGTGCATAGTTTAAAGAAGCACTCAAAAAAAGTAGACGCTCCTCAAAGCTGTAGCGCAACCTGTAGCGCATGCCGTCATGAAACACGCGCATCCTCTTGGAAGCGGTAGTGGTGGAACTTGGAACTCTGGGAAGCGGTAGTGGTGGAACTTGGAACTCTGGGAAGCGGTAGTGGCAGCAGATGCGGCGGCGTCATCCACTTGTCGAACGGTTTTCTCTTCAACTCACTAGCAATTCGAATATTTGGCAATTAATGGGAAAATTATTAGATGGATGAATGAAATAGTTTGGTATAGGTTGAGATTATTGAGCCGGACCGGTGAAATTCACGGAGGTGGGATATTTGCCCACACCGTTACGAGCTAGGAAGACACCCAACCCGTAACGTGGCGGCTACGTAAACGGTCACCGAGACGCCATTTCAATAGACAAGTCTTTTTTGAGATAAAAAGCATGAGAATTTATTTTATCAATAAATGTGCTAGAACCATGTGCTGTGCTGTTACTTCCGAAGAATCGAGCAAAGCACGAGCATATCTTGTTATCAGAGACAGATTTTTATCTAGTAGGTTAGACCAGCAAGATTGTCAAGTAGGGTGCCAGACCCGCAAGTAATGTAATGCATCTACGTCTGTAACTTCAAAAAGTCATAAAGACCATGTGGGTGTTAAGCAGGAGAGTTTTGTTTAGCGCACTCACAGCCTAAGCGGCTTTCAGCACACATTCGGTAGCCAACAGACTTCGTCTCACGCAACAAAGAGATAGTGGGAAGCATAGCAGAGTCAGGAGGGCAGTTGAGGTAGTGAGTAGCATAGAAGTAGCAGCTCAGGACCGCTGAAAAAGATGAGCCATAGTCGGCAGTAGGAGAGTAGCTGTCGTTGCCTAAGAATTTTGGACGCGAGTTCAACAGTATAGGACCTGCATAGCTAAAGCTTCTGTCGTCAACGGTCTTTAAGCAGATGAATGGAACAGCTAATTTATTGTCCATACAGGACCTGAAGGCAGGAGGAGGCTGAAACTGATGCAGCAGTTCAGCTAGGTACGAAGGAGCCAAGCCGTGGCGGGCCTTGTGGGTCAGCGTAAGAACTTTGTTAAGTACTGATATGTTATAGTGCACAATCAAGTGATTTATCCGACCTAACTCGGCAGTCGCTCATCTAGTAGAAGTAGGGAAATAGTTCGTCTCTGGTGACTTTCGGAAGGGGGACGCGTAGGAATAGGGGTGACCCAGGTCACAGCTCCGCTGAGTGGGAGGAAGGAAATGCTCCCCAGCCCACTGGCTCCGAAACCACTTCTGATCGGAACAGGAGTCTCGCCTGGGTTCCGCCATATTAAATTTCATCTGCAACACGCTGCTGTTGCATTGCTCCTAGATTTAACTTATGGCAGCAACAACATTATAGTGATATTAAGGCATCTGCGTATTGCCCTCAGAGATATCTTTCTTTGCACTTTACACATGCTGTAAAGAAAGAATGTCAGTGAGGCTAGTGATAACGTGCACAGTGGCAGCACGCGTATAAGCGCACAAAGAACTAGTTGCGTGTATCCATCCAGCGAATTCTGTGAGGAAGAGGTACGTTTTTAGCTTCTACCTAAATGCCGTCGAGTTAAGGGATGTTGTGACGTCAGTCGAGAGAGAGAGAGAGAGAGAGAGAGAGAGAGAGAGAGAGAGTTCCAGGCTTTATGAGAATGTTAACTGAGGGATCGTCTCCACTGGATTTGAGGCTGGTTATACTGCTAAAAAACAATTTGATTTAGAGGAGGGGAGTTACGCCACGAAAGGGAGGCTGAAAGTCAGTGACAAAGCAAGTTTTTAGATGGAATAGTTAATCGGTAGCTAGTGACGGTCATTGATAAGTGTGTTGGTGCCGCAGTCTTACCATTTGTGACAGACAAGCCAAGCTGCTGAGTTTTGCACCAGCTGTAAGCGCCGTGTTGCATATGCCCGAAGACTAGCAAGCTTACACAAATCGAGACGCTATGTCACAAATGCATGGACCAAAACAAGCAACTAAACCACTACAATTGGCTATGAATACGGCTGCAAGGCTGGTTTTCAAGTCCAGAGGTTTGACCACGTGTCTCCTTCGCTAAAAGAGCTAGGATGGCTGCCGGTTGATCAAAAGGTACAGAGCAAAGCTCTTACGCTGACCCACAAGGCCAAAGTCACGGCTTGGCTCCTCCATACCTAGCTGAACTGCTGCACCAGTTTCAGCCTCCTCCTGCCTTCAGGTCCTGTATGGACAATAAATTAGCTGTTCCATTCATCTGCTTAAAGACCGTTGACGACAGAAGCTTTAGCTATGCAGGTCCTATACTGTTGAACTCGCTTCCAAAATTCTTACGCAATGACATCTACTCTCCAACTGCCGACTATGGCACATCTTTTTTAGCGGTCCTGAACTGCTACTTCTATGCTACTCACTACCTCAACTGCCCTCCTGACTCTGCTATGCTTCCCACTTTCCCACTTTCTCTTTGTAGCGTGAGACGAAGTCTGTTGGCTACCGAATGCGTACCGAAAGCCGCTTAGGCTGTGAGTGCGCTATACAAAACTCTCCTGCGTAACACCCACATGGTATTTATGACTTTGTGGAGTTACTGACGGAGATACATTACATTACATTAAGTGAAAGTCGGCAGACTTGACTGTAGAGCTGATAGTAATAATACTTATGCATTTATCTCAGACAACTCAATCTCTTCCTAGGCACTTAATATTTGCTGCAAGGGAAGTATGATCCAATGGTTAGTGGCAGCATGCTCAATGAAAACAAGCGTAATGTGGTTAGAGGGGACATGCACAGTGTCAGCACGCATAAGCAATACGTAATAACAATAATAATACATTTCATATAGCTCCCTGAGAGAACTCAATCTCTATCTAGGGACGAAGAACAACTTACGTGGACCCACTAAAAGCTGTAATAAATTTTAAATAATAATAAAAAAATAAATAAATGCAATAAATTTTAGTTTCCTTTGAAATGCGGTCAAGTCTGGGATGTTGTGATGCCAGTTGAATGTGAGTTCCGGGCTTTGGGAGCATACGAAATAAAGGCACGGTTTCCAAATTATTTGATGTTCGTACGAAGTATATATAAGCGACTAGATTCAGAAAAGTGGGCAGTACTATGCTTAGCCTGGTGGGGAGTATATCTTATAGGTAGGCTGGAGCCAAAGTATGAGGGATCTAAAATTGAGCGACAAAACATTGAAGTCGAGAAATTGTTTGACTGGGAGCAGTTCAGGTCGGCGAGAAGCAGTGTAATGTTGCAACTGCGACACTCACAATAGACAAGCCTAGCTGCAGAGTTTTCACCAATAACTAAATTCATTAATAAGTAATTAGCCTCAGGTCATGCACTAACACCTCTCAAAAAGGCTGTATTCAGGTCACTACTCAAGAAAGCAAGATTGGACTTCCGAGAGAACTTACAGCAGCTTCCGCTCAACTTCCGCCCAGTCTTGCTTAACTTCCGCCCAGTCTTCCGCTTCTGCCGTTCCTATCAAAGACTCTGGAACGAGTCGTGGCAGACCACTTGAACTCATATGTTGAAACTTCTCACCTTACTAGTAAGTTCCAGTCTGGCTTTAGAGCTAAACACTCCACAGGGACAGCAGTGCTTCGGGTTTACAACGACCTACTTAGAAATGCAGACATAGGTAGAGTGTCTCTGCTTGTTTTGCTCGATCTTTCGGCAGCTTTTGATACTATCGATAACCGAGTCCTTCTTCGGCGCCTCTCATCTCGCCTGGGTATCAATGGCACTGCAAGGCAATGGTTCAGGTCCGATCTCAGTTGGAGACTCCAGAGTACTGATATGAGTGGACAAAGATCATTTGAGGAATCTCTGAAATATGGGGTACCTCAGGGCTCCGTACTTAGTCCTGTTCTTTCACGGTTTATACCCTTCCTCTTGCCGATGCAATTGCCAAGCACAATCTAGGCTTTCACTTCTATGCGGATGACACTGAGTTGTACCAGTAAGACCAGTAAGCAGTGAATTACTGAAGTCAAGGTGAATTGTCACGAATGAATCGACCAATTTAGACCATGTCATCTAGTGAAAGGTCACTTTGATTGACGACACCAAAATTTCGTCCAGTTGCTGTTATAGATATGCTGGCTGAACCCATAATTTGGAGTAGATTTTCAAATTTCTGAGTAAAAATGCCAGCCCAGTTGGCTTGATCGTTATCCAATTTGAGAAAGTTTGTTGCAATCCGAACTCGGATGTCAGCAATGCATTCAATAAATGAGATAAATAGACGGAGAGAGAGCGAGAGAGCGAGAGAGCGAGAGAGCGAGAGAGCGAGAGAGAGAGAGAGAGAGAGAGAGAGAGAGAGAGAGAGAGAGAGAGAGAGAGAGAGAGAGAGAGAGAGAGAGAGAGAGAGAGAGAGAGAGAGAGAGAGAGAGAGAGAGAGAGAGAGAGAGAGAGAGGAGAGCTTGACGTGCAGGGGGCGGAGAGAGATAGAAGTGCAGGTACACCTTTGCTTACACCTTTGCAGGTACGCCTTTGAGTGTGATTAAATGACAGCCTAGGTTGTGCTTGGAAATCACAATGGCTAGTATGAGGGATCCAATATTAATAATGCAAAGTACGGCAAAAGCATTGAGGAAAAGTATGCGTCGTGAAATGAAAAAGAAGTTAGTAACGAAACGCAGTTTGCCCCTGCATTGCCCTGTACTGTATAGGCTCCTTCTAAGATGACTGCTAGCCATTGAGAGTGATACTCTGGCGCCTGACACTGAGATAGGGCCACTGCCATTGCAATGCGATGCCAGTGATGCCTCGGCGAGAGGAGGGAAAGAGCTCACGAAGAACTTGCTAATCAATTGCACCAAATGCTGTCCATCAGATGAAGCGGCGGAATAGCTAGCAAGTGGAGAGACTGCACGCAGGCTGAGACGTAATGGCGCACTAGGTAAGGCGGTTGCTTTACACGACCTCGATCCCGAGGTCGTGGGTTGGAATCCTGCGGTGGGCCATCCTTTATCGCCACTGCAAGCGGTGGTGATAGCCGTAAAAGTTCTTCCGTCGCTATACAAAAAAGGCTGTTAAATCAGCTGCCATTTTGTTTAAAGTCTGCGAATCCCGGAGATTCTGAATCCCGGAGATCACCATCGTTACACACTCGCAGCGCTGCTGCTGACTCGGTGGAGTCATGAGATCTAGAATCCGACTGGAATCTACTTGCTAAGTTTGAAAATTTGGTACACGAGTTAAGCTGCGTTGCCACTACTCGTTCCAGTATCCTTGAAAAGAACGGCCGTATTAGAGGGACTGGGAGAAAGGGCGACAGGAAAGGCCCACCTAAGAGCTGAGGAAGAGTAGCCCACCCAGTGAGGGGGGTTGGGGGGCTACCGAACGAGACAGAGAGAGAGAGAGAGAGAGAGAGAGAGAGAGAGAGAGAGAGAGAGAGAGAGAGAGAGAGAGAGAGAGAGAGAGAGAGAGAGAGAGAGAGAGAGAGAGAGAGAGAGAGAGAGAGAGAGAGAGAGAGAGAGAGAGAGAGAGAGAGAGAGAGAATCCAATCAGTTCTCTGTCCACTGGCCATCCACTTTTAGACCTCATTTGGCTTGCTCAAAAAGAAGCTAACGAATTCCCGGCGTCCCTGCCTCCAGAAACACTAGTCGATCGCTACCTTTGGAACGATGCGACGCTCTCGCTCGCCGAAGGCGCGTTTGTTGCGCTCCTTGCTCGCGGGACCTTGGCTCTCCCACTTGGTCTTTCTGTCCCGCTAGATCCCACCACAGTCGAGCTCGCTCCGCCAGCACTCTCCCCCGGCACGCCGCCTGCTGCCGCCAGCCGGAGGAGGAGGAGGAGGAGGAGGAGGAGGAGGAGGAGGAGGAGGAGGAGGAGGAGGGGGAGGAGGAGGGGGAGGAGGAGGAGGAGGAGGAGGAGGAGGAGGAGGAGGAGGAGGAGGAGGAGGAGGAGGAGGAGGAGGAGGAGGAGGAGGAGGAGGAGGAGGAGGAGGAGGAGGAGGAGGAGGAGGAGGAGGAGGAGGAGGAGGAGGAGGAGGAGGAGGAGGAGGAGGAGGAGGAGGAGGAGGAGGAGGAGGAGGAGGAGGAGGAGGAGGAGGAGGAGGAGGAGGAGGAGGAGGAGGAGGAGGAGGAGGAGGAGGAGGAGGAGGAGGAGGAGGAGGAGGAGGAGGAGGCGAGTGCGACGACGACGGTCGACGCCGCGCTGTCTGTCGGCGTTGGCTGCTGCCAGAGGCTCGCGCCCAGTCGGCGGCGGCCGCGGCCCGCTGGTGCGTGGTGCTAGTGCGCGGGCGGGCGCGCACGCGCACTAGCGCCAAATGATAAAAATAAAGCGAGAGTGCTCGACTGGCGTTTAATAAGACGAACGCCGGGGCCGCGTTGGTCGGCGGCCGCAGCGCGTAGTAGCTCGTTCCGCTCGCGCTCCAGCGCTCCAGCACTGGGGTTCGAGCGTGTAATTGCTAGCACATTTTCTGTCGGAGCCGATTCAGGCGGCGATGGGCGCGAGCGGGCGCTCCGCTACGCGTGCGTCTTCAGCGCGTCGCGGAGCGCGCGCTGAAGACGCGTCCGACTCTGCGCGTCCCGACTCTGCGCGCCCGACGGTAGCGCCGCTGCGTGCGGTGCCCGAAACTCTCGAGGGGTCATGTTTAGCGTGCGCCTGACTAAAGTAAAAAGTCCTGGAAAAGGGGTTCGGACGAGTGCGGTACTAAAACGTAACGAGGGTGCGACAGTCTCTCCGTCGGTGCACTCCCCCGCATCAGTAGCCATGGCGGCGGCGGCCTCTTCTTTAGCCTGAGCCGGCACGCCGAGCGCCGGAGTGCCGGACATTCGCCCGGCAATTCGCTCCCGGGCATTGGGCAGCTTGAGCCAGCCGTCGCCAGGAGGCGGACGGAAGGCGCGAAGGACCCGTCGCGCCGCTTCGAACCCGCGCTGCCGCCGCTGGACATCGGTACGCAGGTCTAGCCTGAGGAATGCCGCTACACAAGAGGCGCTAGCGGAGTTTGCGTCGGCCCCTAACGCGGGAGGCGGGAAAGCTAAGAGCTGTCGACGCGGGAGGAGGCGAGAAAGCTGGCAGCGGCCGAAGAGGGAGCTGACGAGCGGCGGCGGCGGCGGCGGTCTCCGACTTTTAGCGCCGCCCGCAAATCGGCCGCCCTTTGGTCGGCCCTAGTACTACAGCCCGAACGGTCATCGGGCGAAGTCGCCTTCGGGCGCGTCCGACGGCGCGCGACCGCTGCCGCCGCAGCGGCGGCGGGGGCGGCGGCGGTTAGGTAATGGCTGTGGGCGACTACGTGCGGAAGGCGTGCACGACCATGACGTTGTGCACGATGTTCAGCGGGTCCCGAAGATTCTCAGCGTAGCGAGCGGCGAACTTGGCGCGCAGAGCGACAGGCAGCAGGCCGACGAGCGGGTTGACGCTGAGCGCCATGCCGGCTCGCTCCAGCAGCGACTCGACCGGGACGGCACGCTCGACCACCTCGCAGCGCGCGACGTCGAAGCCGCAGGCGGCCAAGAGGCGCGCGTAGCCGGCTGCGCTGCGCCATTCCGGAAGCAGCTCGTCTTCTGCGATCTCGGCGGCGGCGGCGGCGGCGGCGGCGGCGGCGGCGGCGGCGGCGGCGGCTCGCCGACGGCCGAGGAGGAGCTGCCTGACGGTCGGCGCGACGCCGAGCTCGTCGGCCGCGCGCAGCGCGACCGACGTCTCGTTCTCGACGCGGCCCGACGTCGCCGCCGCGCCCGAGTGGAAGAACTGCATCAGCAGCTCGCCGCCAGGTGTCAGCACGTCGGCCACGTTCGTCAGAAGCTTGCGATGGTCTTTCAGCCAGTGCAGCGAGTAGTTGGAGAACACCTGGCCGCGAACGAGCGAGAGGGCCGCTTGAAAAGAATGCGACGCGCGCGCGCGCTCGCGCGGCGCCATCTTTTCTATCCGTCGGTCGGCCGAACGCAAGCTACACGCGCCGCTCTGAGCTCTCGGGCTCGGCGCGGCCGTAGGCAGGCGCGCGGCCGTTGGCGACTCTTTTAATTACGTTAAGCAAAGCAACCGTAGGCCGTCTGCCCGTGGGGAGCTGAAAGAAAGGGCCCTCGCCAAGAGATAGCAGTACGGCGCCGCACGATCGCGCGACTGGAGACAGCCGAGCGATGTCGGCGTACAAATTTCTCTTCTCGCTCCGTATGAATGTCTTGCTGTCCCATTTTGTATTTGTACAAACTGCGTGGGTCGGGCCTGCGGAACACGCGATTCCATTTGAATAAACCGACGAGATCGCTACCGCGACCTTGCGAGTATTTATAATCCCATTCATTGGAGAGCCAGTCGGAGAGGTATTCTGGGGCCCGCTAGAAAAAAAGAGTGCACCGTTTATTGTTAAAGCAGATCGCTTCATTTCAACTATTGTACTGCAATAGTCGCCTCTAGCTGGTTTGGTCCAGCGGTCAAGCTGCATACCCCGACCGAGGTGTGGCTGAGGTCGTGGGCTCGAGCCCCGAGGCGTATGTGAAGCGCCTGCATAGGGACTAAGTTCTCTCAGAGCGCTGTACGAATGAATTATATATATATAAATACATATATAATAAGCTCGGTGTGACCGATGGGAAGCTTACTTTCGGTATCCAATCTTCTGGCATAGTTCTAACAAAAAATATAATTTTGTTGAAGAACCATAATATTACACAAGCGCAAGTAAGTGTGCCGTCCTCCCCTGCGGGCTGAGCGTAACCGAACGACGAATGACGGTGGCTCTCTACCACGGAGAAGGGGAGGGGCGAACAGCTCGGTGCTGCATCGATACCGAAATCATTAGATAGCATTTTGTATATTTCTTGCGTGTCTTATCTCAACCGCGCAGCACGTTATTCGAGCGCTAAATTGGTTTCTCTTCTAGTGTACAGAATATAAAAGTATTTTTGGAATATACAGTTCCCACTTCCCCTTGAAAATGAACAGTGTCAATCTAGCTGTACCGATCGGCTTTCGCGGTCACGTGGGTGATCCAGCTAATAGAAGTTTCCCTCCTCATCTCAGCGCCACGGCTTAGGCTAAAGTGCTGTCGCAGTCTGCCATAGTGACTCTGCCTCGGCCTCGTCTGGAGCTTACGACTGCAGCCGCCGTCGGCAGCCTCCGCCATCCAGCTGCTGCCGCCACCACTGCCGCCATCGCTGCCGCTATCACCGCCGCAATTGGCCACCGCAGCAGCAAACGCTGCCTCCGCCGCCATAGCTATTACTGCCACCGAGGCCGCCAATACCCCCTTCATTCCAGACCTCTGGCGCCCACGTTGACTGCCCTAGCGGTGGCGGTGGCGGCGGCGGCGGCGGCGGCGGTGGCGGCGGCGGCGGCGGCGGCGGCGGCGGCGGCGGCGGCGGCGGCGGCGGCGGCGGAGCGAGCTGCCGACGCGAGCTGGCTGCTGGAGGTCACCGCACACCTTGACCTCGAAGTCATTGCGGCAGCCCGCCGCCGGTGCTGGCGCCCGCTCGGAGCCTGAGACGACCGCTCGCGGCCCGACTCCACCTCTGTCAGGAATGCTCCCCCCCGCCCGCCCGCCCGCCCTCACCTCCCCGCCCCAAACAAGCATCTTAGGCCGACGGCGGGAGGACTCGTCGATCGATTCAGAATAGCCGCCGCCAGCGGATCTCGGTCTGTTGACTCGCGCCGGGTAAGCGCTCGGAATAACTTTCGCTTCGAACGCACTGCGGCCGACCGCCCACGAAGCGCTCCGACACGTCGAGGCCGACGACGGCGGCGGCGGAGGAGCGAGATCTCGCGAGCGGCGGCCGCCGCCGCCGCGCCTTCTGGCTGGCGTTCGTCGCGCTCGCGAGGGGCGATTCGCGAGGCGCTGCACGTCTCTCCTCCGGACGCTCCGGAATTCTCCGAGGTATGCGAGGAATGCGCGAGCTTCGTCAAGTGTCAAGGTCTCATCAGAAATAGAGATCCGCCGGCTTGAAAGCTTAAGGAGGTCAAGCGCGCTGGCTGCGCTTCGCGAGACTTGGATAGAGTGAGCTCGAAGCAGCATTCGATTGCACCAAGAAGGGCGCGATCTCTTGGCGCCAGATCGCTCTCCCACGCCTCGCCGAATCCCGTCCCTCGTTGCATCGCGCTGCAAGCGAGGCAGGAGTCTGTCCGCCCCGAGATCGGGCCAAGCGGCTTAAAATAGTGGCAGAGGCGGCTGCATCGCGAGTCGTCGCGCGTTCACTTTGTCTTCCAGTACAAGTTTCGGGGTAGCCACCAGATCGAGCGCCCAACGAAGAAGGTCAAAGGTCGAAGGGCGCAGTTGGACGCCGGCCGTTGCAGTTGCTCTTCAGCAATTCTAGCAACCCAAGTCAATCGCCCCCTTCCGTTCTCACTCCTCGAGAGCGAGGCTTATCGTTTTACTTGAGGAGAGAATCCACGATTCTTTTAGAAATGCATCCGTGCCACGTGATCGCTGGAAATCGACGCTACTTCCAAATAGCGGAGGAGCCGTAAGACTCAACATCTCTAGTTAACTAAATTCGTTTGCATAGCGCCCTAAGCCAGACTCTCCATTCAGGTACTTTACATATGTCACAGGGCTCAAGCCCACGACCTCGGCCAGACCTTGGTCGGGGCGAGCACTTTAACCACTGGGCCGAAACTGCGAGGCGCTCGCTCGCGCAGTAGCTGCCAAGAAGAAGAAGGTCAAAGGTCGAAGGGCGTGGGTGGACGCGGGCCATCGCCCGCGCACTGGCTGCCACGATCGGACCGCCTCGAGAATGAGGCGCAGTCGCTCCCTGCTACCGAGAGCGACTAAGCGGAGGTCGCCAGTTTTGAGTGGTAGGATATCGAAGCTACGCCTATGATGGATGACATGCAGAGTTTTTGACGTGAAGAGTATTTGAGCCTTGACATCTACTTTTCTTGAGCAACAATGACTCGGGGAAAGTACTCTTAGAGAAAACCTTGTTTGGAACTGATAGAGTGGCCTGGAATATGGCCTGATTTAACCCCTATACAACAAATATGGAGCAATATCGACAGGCAGCTGAGGCTATGCGTTCGGCCTACACCAGCAGTCGACCTTTTCAGTAAATCTCTGGCTCAGTGGAACGTGCCACAGCAGAAGTGACAGCGGAAAAGCTAGTGGTCTCTATTCTGGGCCAGGCAAGGGAGGTCAAGAGTAGTGGCGGGAAGACGCCAAACCTAGTGAATACACGTTAATAGCATATGCGCTTGTTTTAGGTTGTTAATACATATTTTGACATGATTGGCATAACTTTAATATGTCAGGCGTCGTAGAAAAACCAACCTTTTATTGCCCGAGCGAGTTTAAAGCCACAACAGTAGCAGCCATACTGCGAAAGTTTTTGCGCCTGAGAGTCCAAGAAATGCTGTTGAATTTTGTACCGGTTGCAGACGACTGAGAGCAAAAGCCGGACGTCCTAAATTAAAGTGAACTGTCGGGAGCTTTGAGTAATTTGTTCCCATAGTGTTCCTCTTGCGCACCTGTGCACGAGTCAGCGCGGGCTACGAGTGCCCGAGGTCTCAGTTACCGGTGGCCAAGAGTGTCTTCATGTTTGATTTGGTATACCGGCCTAAGCGCGACATTTGTTTGCTCGTACATGATTGATACCGTGCATGCCACAAACCCAATGGGTATTGATTCTCTGGCAGCGAGCTGTAAGCGTCTGGATAGAGATTAAGTTCTCTTACGGCCCTATACAAACAAACTATAGTTATAATTATTATTATTGCCTGCGAATCAGGCACAACCGCTGCCGGAATCAGCAGCGCTCGCCTTTATTTGCGTCTCCGCATCTCCGTCTAATGATTGGCTTACGTGTATCTGTCTTTCTCTCGTTACTTTGTCTCTCAGTCGCTTCCTCTCTCCTCTCATGCTGAGCGTCTGCTGTCCGTATCTTTTTCGTCACAATTTCTCTCTCTCTCTCTCTCCCTCTCTCTGACCTACCTGTGCATCTACTACCTGTATTTCTCCCTCTCTCTCACATTTCTCTCTCTTATTTCTATCTTCCTTTCTCTTATCACAACTCTATCTTCCTCTCTTTCAGTCTCTTTCTGCCTTGTCTCTCTTCCTTGTGCCTGCTAACTTTAGCTCTCTTTCACTATCCCTCTCTCTCGCTCTCTCTGTCTCGTCATGTCTCTCTTCCTATCTACTTGTCCCTATCTGCATCTTTCCCTCATTCTCTAAATCTCTCACGACACTTTTCTCCCTCACCAACACACACACATGATATATATATATATATATATATATATTGATTAAATCAAGAAAGTCCATCCTTTCCTCCGTCACGCGGCAAGTGGCAAGATGACGAAGCAATGTCTTCTGCAACGGAACTACTATGACTCTGCGAAGCGAGTCCACAAGCAGTGAGCTGCTCGTATATACCTCTCTCCCTCTCCCTCTCTCTCTCTCTCTGTGTCTCTCTCTGTGTGTCTCTCTCTGTCTCTCTCTCTCTCTCTGTCTCTCTCTCTCTCTCTCTGTGTCTCTCTCTCTCTGTGTCTCTCTCTCTCTCTCTCTGTCTCTCTCTCTCTCTCTCTGTGTCTCTGTCTCTCTCTGTCTCTCTCCCTCTCCCTCTCTCTGTCTCTCTCTCTGTCTGTCTTTGTCTGTCTGTCTCTCTCAGTGTCTCTGTCTGTCTGTCTGTCTGTCTGTCTCTCTCTCGCTGTCTCTCTCTCTCTCTCTGTCTCTGCGCCCATTGCACTCTCTTCTCTGCACTACATTCTCTGCAATTCTCTCCCTCGTTTGCGCTCTCTCCCTCTCTGCTCAACCCTCTCCGTCTTCTCATTGCATCTCTCAGTCTTCCCATGCCCTACTGGCTCTCTGAATCTCAGTCTCTCTCAGCCTCTCTTTGCATATTGGTCTGTCTGTCTGTCTGTCTCCCTGTCTGTCTGTCTCGCTCTCTCTGTGCACTCTCTCATTCTCCGTTTCTCTCTCTTTCTCTCATTTCACCCGAGTCTCTTTCTCGCCCTTTTTCTCTCCAAGTTTCTCTCTCGAAGAAGAAGTCGCGCTGCGTTTGCTAGGAGCTACAGCGTCCGACGCTGCAGGTGCGACGCTGCAGCGTCCGACGCTGCAGCGTCGGACGCTGCAGGCTGGAAAGGTTAGCTCAATTGTTGAAGCCTACCATTAGCGACTCATTCCAGTGAAACTCGTACCACAGTGCGTGCAGCCTTATTGCTAGTTATTGCGCTATGCTTTTTCCAATGCCCCTTTCCAAATGTGCGGCCGCCATCTGGCTCAATTTGCATGCCGGATAGATTGCAGAGATAGCTGCCGTAGAAGACGACTAATATGCACCAGTTACCATATGCTCGGCATTGTACTCGGCATTTCTTTACCGACCCAGCTGCTGCCTGGGAGTGCTATATGGGCATGCCACCTGGGAATTCGGAGTGGGCACGCAATTAACCCACTAAAGATCTTTTGTCGTTTAGAAGACGAGCGCTGAAACATGGCCCAGCACAAGAATCTATTCCGAGCTTGTACATCATCATTGATAGGATTGAGTAGATAGACGCTTGCAGCCATTTCGGTCGCACTCGCTTCGTACTACGTCGGCGGCATTCCGAGTACTTCGACTGCTTCCGGTCTTCCGCGAGCTTCCGCTGCTCGGCTGGCGCCACGCTGGCATCAACAAGAAAAGCTCAAAGAATGCGCACCGGAAGTCTCTGCCCAAAAATTTGAGGTCGCTATGGAAAACTCTCTTAAGTGATGACCACTTATTCGATGTTGCGTTGTCGAGCTCCTGACTGCGATACACTAGGAGGCGAACAATGTCTTCCGTGTCGGGTGCTATCCGACAAGGGCTTCCTACGAGGGCACGCCGGCTATCAATGCCGATCGATTGCAGTTATCCCTCATGCGCTTGAGTGGGCGGAGGTCGGAGTGCTAGAGCGAGCGCGGGCACTGCCGGTCCAGTGTGACGACATCGTTGTTCCAGTGTGCCGGCATCTTTGGCAGAATATCAGAGCGAGCCGCCGAGGCACTCACCGAAGGCTGCCGTTACTACTGGAGCAATTTGCTGCCAGGCCGCAATCTAACCGCGGAAATCGGAGCCGAAAGTGCTTCGCATCCGGAGCGAGAAAGGCGAGAATCGCGTCAGAGTGGCGCACACAGAGGGTCGCTCGCCCATTTGGCTGGTCGCACCACCTCACCCCGGTGAAGCTAAACAAATATGAAAGAAAAAAGTGAATTATATTTTTGAAGATAAAAGGACCCGGGCACCAATCTTTGGCAAGTCGTCGTCGAATTGACCAGATTGAACAGTCTCGTAAAATTAATGTTTCAACGTGACAAGAACAGCTTAAATAAAAATCGCTATTAAACGAACAACAAAAGAATGTGGCTTACTGGAAACGAGCTCGAACTAGCAAAATTAACAATGGCAACGGAACTAAGGATAAGGCGAAACGCATCGTGAAGCAATTCCTATATTTGGTATGAGGGCTCCGTCGGTGCCTGGGAAGTAGGCAAAAGGCATCGGGACACAGCGAGCTCACGGAAGGCAGACGTGTCCAGACTACGTGCATACCGCTCGCAGGAGAATGGCCAGGAGAAAAGAATCTAAGAAGAGATAGAACGAAAGGCGACGCTCAAAAGTATCGTCGCGGTTAAGCACCATTCCATTCTTAGTACGGCTGTAGCTCTGTGCAAAACGACGGACCTCCATTAGGACGCCATGTCTGTAGGAGCATTGGTTCTGAATTCAATCAGGACGCATTTTTTTCATCTTATACATCCACATCACGAACATAGAACCTTGCATCAACAGTGGCTACTTCGGCCATTCTGTCTGATTTCCGTTACTCGTGGGGCGAGTTGTCTTGCTGATGCACGACCCGATGCACCATACGAATGCTATCTGTAGCATCGTCACTGCAGACACAGGTTCTATTCTTGTTGTTAGATGCTGCATTCTGCGTGCCTTATTGCGCATGCGCTAGTGACCTTTGAATAGGCACGTACGACGGGGGCGTTCGTGGATCGTCCTCGTCGTTGGGCTCTGTATCTGCATAACAGACGCCACCGCAACAACGGCACTACCATCAATGCCCGTCTCGCTCCCCTACCTACCCGTGCCCGGATGCTGCTTCACGAGCGGCGGCGGCGGCGGCGGCGGCGGCGGCGGCGGCGGCGGCGGCGGCGGCGGCGGCGGCGGCGGCGGCGGCGGCGGCGGCGGCGGCTAGATTAAAGGCCGAGTCTGCAAGGCTTTCCATCTCGAGAGTATTCACGGCCTACTTTGTCAGAGGCCCAAACATCCGGGTACCGTAGATCCTGATTTGGCCGGTAGCGGTAGCAGTTAGCTTAGAACTTATAGAGAATTACCTCCGTATTCCTGAACTTACCTTGGAATTTTTCATGGCAGTCGACCTTGACTCAGGTTGACATTCTTCGCGCCAAAGAGCTGTTCGTCAAGTATGGCTACGCTAGATTAACGCTTTTCTTCCAGGAAAAAAGAAGCTCCGAATTTCGTCACTACACCGCCCACGTAGTGGCAGCGCTACACCCCGCACGTTGCACGTAGTGGCGGCGCTACACCGCGCACGTAGTGGCGGCGTTACACCCTGCACGTAGTGACGGCGCTACACCCGCGTTGGCTTGGTTGTGGGCCTGTACATCTGTCATCTGATCAATGAGCCAATGGTCGCGATCATTGTAACGATTGCATCGATTGGTTTCCGGTCCACTCTAAGTGAGCCTCGATGCCCTGACACTGGTAGGCAGGCTTAGCCAGTGCTCTTATGAGAGCGAGCTAGTAATAATAATAGTAATGAAAATTATGATAGTAATAATAATAATAATAGTAACACAAGGTATGGAGCATTTGTAAAGTGCGTAAGGGAAATAAATCTCTATGCAGACGTAATACAGCACGCTGCATGAGAAGCAATAGCCGTGGGCTAGTGACGTGCTAGCCATGCATGGAACGCAATGCGAAAGCATACGAGACAACACGAGACAACACGAGACAATCAGGATCACAGACTATCACGAAACGCTCTGAGTAATGCACAGGTACCCAAGCGAAGCGCTCGGGATAATAGAAGAAAAGCTTAACGGGGAGCAGGCACAGCTGACTAAAGCAGATAATAATAATAGTAGTAGCAAGAATAATACATTTACATAGCGCTCTCTGAGAACAATATTTTTCCAGGCACTTTGCATATGCTGTAAAGGACGCACAACAATGATAATACATTTGCTATAGCGCCCTCAGAGAATTCAATCTATTTGTAGGCTCTTTACATTTGCTGCAAAGGAGGTATGATCGAATGGCTAGCATGATCAAATAGTTAGCGGACAGATGCACAATGTCAACAAACATGGCTAGAAGTGACGTGCACAATGTCAGCATGTACATACGGTTAGTGGCAGATCCAAAAGATTTCCATTTAGTGCTACGTACTGCGGAACGACCTGATGCTGAGGATGCTGAGGGGGGGGGGGTCAGAGTTCGCAGGGCAGAGCGAGGAGGCGGGTCAGCTATGCCGGTGCGAGGGAACGAAGCGATCGACGTGCAAGTCAGAGGGAATCTTGAAGTCAACTCGATGCTCGATAGAGAGGCAGCGAAGCCTAGACAGAGGCGGTGCCACGTGGTAAGCTGGTTGCCAAGCCGTCGACTGCAGACCAGACTAGCCCTAGACTGAGTTTTGCACCATCTGCAGCCGATTAAGGGAATTGCACCAATCTAGATTCGATATAGCACACCGAGGAACTAGTTTGGCTGTAGACGTACCTCTGGTTTAAGCTGGATTTGCCTGGTTTTGGCGCAGTTCCTACAGCGGAGGGAGTGCCAACTAGAGACAGCGGAGGCAATACTAATTGCTATCGCCTCCTCCGAGCTCGGCCAAGATAAGGAAAATACGTCCGCACAGCCAGTCACCCTAGCGTCAGTTGCCATTTCCGTTACAGTGAGCCACGCGTGCACGACCCTAATGTCTGATGCTGCTGCTCGAGTCTCAGTCTTATCATGGGGCCTGCGCTGAGAGGAATGGGAAAACCGCGCCGCCAGCTACCGACAACTAACTACAGCTACCGACCGCGCTGGCTTCGGGTGAACGCCTCAGCTATGCAGTTCTTTGCTCGTCGAAAGGTAGGGACTAGGCTGTCGAACAGCAATTATCAGTTTTAGAATGTTTATTCATTCAACACAGGCTTCCAAGTGGTGTTATGGCACGGGTATTGGAGAATGTGCAGCAGTCGGGTCTCGACGTTCGCGAGATTAAGTCCTACTTCCGCGCTATCCACTACCTTCTGCCACCCTCCTTACTCAAAGCCTTGCTTCTCAATTTCTCTATGTGCCGCCGCGAGACGAAGTCCGTTGGCTACCGGATGCGCAGCGAAAGCCGCTAAGGCTTTGGCTGCGAGTGCGAGGCTATGGAAAACCCTAACGAACAGCACGCACTTGGTCTGTGCGGCTTTGAGGAGTTGCAGGCGGAGACGCACTGCATCAGATTACATTCGTCCCTGCATGAGCAGACGCGGTGACGAGCCGCGCCCGGCCGGCGATGGCCAAGCAGCTGAATAGCGACTACGTGCGCAGCGATATTTCTTTTAGACCTGCCGTAATATGCACGAGCTAAGAAATCTACACAAGAGATACGGTAGCTGGGTAGACAGTACTGCGCGAGTGGCTGCGAGCTCAGATCGGTCAGATTACGACTGATTATTAGCGGTTCCTGAATCGTAGCTGTTTAGAACCGATTATGAGACCGTCTATAGCTGAGGCCGCATAAAAGCCAACGTAGCAAGATAGACAGAGAGTTATGCTTCCTGAATCGGAGTGGGAATTGGCAAGGGTTTGATTGAGCTTTAGGCCACGGGGCCATTGGTGTACGTTGTGGCCACTGTTGAATGCCTGTAGCCCTTCGCTGCTGCTGTCAAATAGGCTTCTGCATGTTACCAATATGGACGGCTTTTGTTAAGGCACGATTTCACTTTGTTGAAGCCGTGTTTCTGCTGCTGTCGGTACAACTGCGTATTAATTTCGTGTTGGCTGAGACTAGCACCATTACAAGCGTTGTTTTAGCGGCCTGCTTCTGTCTGGGAATGGAAGCCGCATAGCACGTTTCTAACAAACGGATAGCAGAGATAGCATAGCGCTGCCGCTTGGGAAACCCTAGTGCCGCCCGCATGCGCCGGCGGCTGCGTTCTTGCGTCAGCACCCGCGTTAGTCTAACGGATGGAGACTTTTATGGGCATTACTTCAAGGGCTACTCTTTATTTTAATTAAAAGAATGCACCAGCAATGCCCACAGCATCGACGTACTGCAGATATTTAATAAAGACGCAGAGCATGCTGACCCTGTGCATGTCACCCCTAACCGTGTTATTCGTGTTGTTTATCAAGCATGACATTAATCACCATTCAATCGCGTTTCCCTTTGCAGAAAATTTAAAGCGCCTAGAGAGAGATTGAGTTCTCTGAGGGAGCTTTATCATTATTTATCTTTAGCTTGCTTTATATTATAGCTTTATCATAATCATTATAGAACATTATTATTATTATTATTATTATTATTATTAGAGCACAAATTCAGCACGACGCCAGCGGCCCTCTGCAGCCGGTTAAAAGTCACGTGATTTTGTGAGCGAAGGGGATATGAGTATGGGTCTTTGGTCTAGTAGACGGTCTTGTTCGAGGATGGACTTTTAATAAGTAAAGAATTGGGGCGCAATTGTAGAGAGAGGCCGAGATCTCGTCTCGGAGCTGAGGGGTGAGGACAGATGTCCCACTTTCGATGACATGCGACATTACCACGAAGTCTAGTTTCAGCACCCTCAACCAACAATCAATCCTGGCTGCAGGCAAGCAGCGGGCGGCGGCAGGCGAAGGAGCGCAACTACGGACGCTGTTGTCAATCGGCCAGCGTTACGTTCGACCTTCAAAAGCTTCGCTCCAGCTTCGTCGCCCGTCGTCGCCGCCGCCGCTACGAGCGCTTCGCAAGCGCAGTCGTTCAGTTTCAAGTTCACCACCCGAACCACGCCGCCTGAACGACGCGGAGCGGTGATGACGCTCTATCGGAGCGAGCGGAGCTCGCAAAGGACGGGGCGAGACACACGCGAGGGCGACCGAAGAGTCGAAGCCGCTCCTCCCGCTCCTCCTCCTCCTTCTCCGACGGAGGACGAGGAGGAGGAGGAGCGGGAGGAGGAGGAGGAAAGTCACCCTGGCTTAGTCCAGAGGTCAAGGTGCTCGCCTCTGACTCACAGAAGTCGTAGGTTCGAGCACTGCGGCGTATTCGATTTCCATATTTCGATATTCCACCCAGGAGGGATTGGGTCAGACAGGTCTTCGGTTCTGCTCGGCTGTGGATTTCGGCGGCGCACCGATAAAATCCGTCCCGGTAGCGCGATGGAGCTGGCGGCGGCGACAGCGGCAGCGGCAGCGGCAGCGGCAGTGGCTGTGAGCAAAGACCTATCGTTCTCGAGGGTTGAACAGCATTTGTATCAGCATCTCACGCTGCACGCTGTAGACGTTGCACTTTTTTAGACTCCTGACGTGTAGTTCGTGCTGCGAAGCAGCGACGTCACTAACCACGTAGCATTTTCTGTTTTCTCATTTCGAGGTAGCGATCGCGAAACGCTTGTTACGATTCAGCCCTCAGTACAAAGCTATGTCACTGCCACCTGGCGAGCGAAAGAGGGCTCCCGCTAAAGGCACCAGCAAGTGTGGCGTCATTAGGTGGCCTCTAGACAGGCACCGCCTGGTTAAAGCGGCAGATGGATGCTGATGATCAGCTGTGTCTTCTGTTCGCATCAGAAGCGGAGATTGCCGGCTTTCTAAGCGTGAGCATTGTACGGCGAATGAGTGCATGAGCCGGTTGGGGCGACCACGTTCACGAGCCTCGGTATGGCTTCCGTCCAATCGCACGATCGGCCATGCTCTTCTCTTGCACGAATACTTCGCCTCTGGCAGGCTTATGGTAGTAAAAGCCTAGTTATGACCTTATCTCTTGCGAATGCTTATTTTGTCTCCAACCGCTCAACATGCCAGATCCAGTCTCTTTAACACGGTTCTTAGATGGATGTCGTGATGAAGTCTGTTGGCTAATGAATGCATACCGAAAGCCTCTTAAGCTTCCCATAAACAACTCACCAGCGTAACATTCACATAGTCTTTGTGGCGTCGAGTTACGGACGGAAATACACCCATGCACACATGCATGCGCTCACACCACGTTTCCATATCAACCAACCGTAGGACCGCTCAGGGGAAAAGCTTCAGGTCCTGCAGGCGCTGCAATGACGCCGGTACCGCCATGACTAATCTAGATTGGTGTCTGTCCCCTTTCGAAATATCCCAATTCGGAGGGTCGGACGTTGACTCTGCCTTCTATTTTCTTTTGCCGAGGCAAGCTGCGCGTGTCCAGGCTCATTCGGTCAGACGGTCACTGGCTGTGGAATCTAAATTTTACAGCTCTTACACAATGCAACTGTGCAGCACATTCTCCACTTGTGCCGATTCAGGCAACTTCCGGCCGCTGGTTCTGGTCGCTCGCTACCAGCTCGACCGCACGAGCTCCGCTGCGAGCTTCCGCTTCCGTTAAAAGCGGCTCGGGCTCAGACTGTGCTCTAGAAAGCTCTCGCTCTTTGGGACTTCTACCGTCTCCCTTGTTCTTTCGAGTGTTAGGAATGGACGTTCTATGCATTTTTGTTGTTCAAATCTTTACTCAAAATTATGTAATGATTGGCAGGTTGAGATTCGAGTAGAGAATTCATGCGAGACCAAATTGACATGTCTATTCTTATGTACATTTGAGGAAAACATGCAAAAATTGCACCACAAACTTTCTAATGAAGGAAGTAATGTAAGAAATATCGAATGTAATTTGATTCTTCAATAATGAGCCACCGACTGGCTTTAAACATAGTGCAGAGACTGCCTCAGGATTTCCGCAGACTATATGTTATATGCAGTCGAATCCGTCTATATGTTCGGACCGGCTAATAGGCCGGCAAATAGGCATTCTCATATGCGGAGCATTACCATATGCAGAGTGAGACTAATACTGCTTAAAGCTACCTTAGCAGAGTTTCTTTATTTTTGATTCAACAATGTAAAACAATGAAGACACGCCTAATAATTCTCTGATTCTTTAAAGACGTTTTATCTTTCGCTGCACACGATTCTGGGATGCATTTTTCTCGATCTTAAAAACACAGCACGATTTGGGATGCAGAACTGCAAGCGAACCTCAGGTAGGAATCTAGTGTCTATCATTTACAGGGAAACCTTTACCTTTGCACGAGGACGTCGCACCAACCGACTGGGACGACGAGGGCGAAGGAGGGAAAGTACGGAAGGAGCAGGACGAGTAAGAAAAATGAACGATGATTAGAAGGGAGAGTAGGACAGGGACAGTTGTTGGATGAGTTGACAGGAGTAGACAGGGATAGTTGACAGGAGTAGAACAGGGACAGTTGTTGGATGAGAGGATGCCTAATGTGCTTAATGTCCCGACGTGTGAGCGCTTTAAGTTCTGGCTAGTTGATGCGGTGGCGGCAGTGTTCAGCAGTATCGTACTGGTCTAACCACGTTTTCTTTAATCTTGATCCTAAATAGAGCACGTGAAGGCATTCTAGAATGACAATGTCTCGAATAGGTTGCGAGAGTGATCGCCAAAGACAA
>WPIO01000155.1:227500-232500 GCA_009760855.2 Cristatella mucedo
TCTCTCTCTCTCTCTCTCTCTCTCTCTCTCTCTCTCTCTCTCTCAGTCTCGCTCCCTCTCACTCTCCCACTCTCTCTCACTTTCTCTCTCTCTCTCTCTATCACCGTCTCTCCCTCTCTATCTCTCACTTTCACTCTCTCACTCTTACAATAGCCCTCACTCACTCTCTCTCTCTCTCTCGCTCCTTCTCACTCTCCCAGTCTCTCCTTCTCCCTCTCTCTCTCACTTTCTCTCTCTCCCTCTCTCTCTCTCTCTCTCTCTCTCTTACTTTCACCCTCTCACTCTTACAATAGCCCTCACTCACTCTCTCTCTCTCTCCCTTATTCTCCCCACTCTCTCTTAATCTCTCACTTTCACTCTCTCACTCCTTCAATAGCCCTCACTCACTCTATCTCTCTCTTTCTCTCCACTCTCTCTCAATCTCTAACTTTCACTCTCTCACTCCTTCAATAGCCCTCACTCACTCTATCTCTCGTAATACAAGCTACCGGGAGAACCCGGCTAGCCAGGGCGCTCCTCATTCATAGCGACTTTCGTCAGCTTTGGCTTTTTGGATGTTAACCTCAATGGTGAACCGCGGCCGGGTTGCTCGAGCCGCGGGGCGAGAAATGTTGCGCTAGAAGCCACCAGAAGCCGGGTAGGTGAGAAAGAAGGCGTCTTCTGGTGGGCGCTTTCCGGTGTCTGTGAGACCGTCACAGCTCAGCAGTGCAGAGATATTTCTTTATCAAAGTGGCTCGTCTCCTAGCCACACTCTGCTGGCATTCCATCTGATTATTTTTATCCCGGTTATCCAATAATAATAATAATAATAATAATATTGCACTTGATAAAGCGCCCTCAGAGAACTTAATCTCTTTCTAGGCGCTTTACATTTGCTGCAAAGTGATACGCAATAGAATAGAATGATCGCCACGGCTGTCTCTACCACCTCTCGACCACGCAAAGGTTCAAAGCTGCAGCCGCCATGGATGCCTCGCCTATCCGCTTTCATCAGGTTCCGGTGGTATCGAACTTCATAATAATAGTAATAATAATAATAAATTTGTATAGCACTCTCAGAGCAGTGAATCTATTTCTAGGCACTTTACAGATGCTGTTTAGAAATTATTAACAAATGATCGGTGGCAAAACCCACCGCAAGCAGTAGGCGTATTGTAAGCAGATGCACCCGAAACGCAGACAAATCTCATTTTCGCGCTTCGCTTCGCGCATGATTCAGAGAATTTTACTAATCGGAGGTCAAGGCTGCACCGCAAGCGGCGCACCCTCCCCCTTCCGCTTGCTTTAGCATACTGTCAAAAGCGAGATGCTTTTTTTCAGGTTGCCGAAGCAGGATGTTTTCGAATGCTTGACAAAGCAAAATGCCGCTGATATCATTAAGTCATGGTTTGGAATGTCTTGCAGCGAGCTACAGTGTGCTCTTGTTGAGATTTAATTCTCTTCAGGCGCTATAAAAATGCCTATTATTACTGTTACTGTTATTGTTACTCTCCTACTGCCGCTATGGCACATCCTTTTCAGCGGTCCTGAGCTGAAACTTCTATGCTACTCACTACCTCAACTGCTCTCCTGACTCTGCTATGCTTCCCACTTTTTCTTTATTGCGTGAGGCGAAGTCTGTTGGCTTCCGAATTCGTACCGAAAGCCGCTTAGGCTGTGAGTGCGCTATACAAAACTCTCCTGCGTAACACCCACATGGTCTTTATGACCTTGTGGAGTTACAGACGGAGATACATTACATTACATTGTTAGATTCACATAGTCGCTTAGACTAGCTGCTTCCGCCCTAGTTGCTTCCGGCTGGCTGCAGTGCTCTGTGATCTTGATCAGAGCTCGCTCGACTTTAGAGCTAAAAATCTAGTACATACATTCTTCATCAGAGGTCGCTTGGAAAAAACCTTTTTAGGCAATGTTAGAAAACCAATGTTACTCATTTTTGGATCTGATCCTCAGTACGTCTATCGTATACCAGGAGACCTTAAATTGTAGGACTGGGATCTCAATGCGCAGCTAAAGCATCTACACCCTCGCAATCAATATTGAAACGCTGGTTTTGTTAATCACTCATTGTGGTTATTGTGGTGATCATTTTGGTGGCTTCAGAAAGTCATTGGTGCACGATTTATGATTAGCAGGTGTCGCATTTATCGTGAGCTGTAGCTTAGGTTTTACATTACGATTCATAACGTGGCAGCTTATGGCCAAAAAAATCAGGGAAATGTCTCAATGTTTCATTACAATGCCGGTCTAACAGTTAATACGGCATCAATTGGGCATAGAGCCAAACCAGTTTCAGCTACTTGCAAAATACCCATAGCAGACTGCTCAAAATGGTCGCCAGCTTTATTTGATATTTACGTTACATAAACACGTTCTAGATCTATATTTTTAGCTTAGGGCCTGATACTTTGGGTGTAATGTTTAAGCGTACTGTGGTTTTGGGTTTACGATTAAGGATTTAGCGGTTAGATTTTTTATTTTGCTATGGGGTTTGAGTTTTTGGGTTCAAGCTTAGAGTTTAGTTTTTAGGGTTAAGGGTTTATTGCTTAGGTTTTAGAGAGAAACTCTAGACAGAAAAAATATATGTCAAACAGTTAATGTAAATTTGAACACACTCGGACGATCATGTTGAACATGCTGCTATGGGCACTATGGCTATAGAGGAAACTGACATGGCTATGGACAAACGACGACGTATTAGGTTGGCCTAAGATGGTCAAGCGGTAAAACCAGCCTAGCTGGTGAGCCCAGCCAACTGTCCGGCTATAAATCCATGCCACTTGACCTGGACTGTCTTGTGCTAGAATCCTATCTACGGTCTCTTTCTGTTTTTGACTTTATCATAGGTAAGGCATTCGTTTAGCTTTGACTGCACCAAGTTTCTAGGCTCCATCTTCAGTCTCTTCCTGCTGTAGAGTTTGTCGTGTGCGATGTTTCTATTGAGTTTCGTCAGTTGTGGCATCGATCAGCTTCATGTTTTGCTTGTTTTTCTCGATTTGTGCGATGAAACTTCGCTCCTTTCGTCCTCAATTACTTGCTGTAAAGTCTAGCACACCCACAATGGCTGGCGTAAAATGCACGATTTAGTAAAATTAGCCTGCATCATCATCCGTGAAAAATCACGGAAAATACTAGATTTGCCATTGAAAGCTGGTCTGATTGTTCGCTGACCTGAGTGCCTAGCCTCCCGGCAAGTCGTCACAAAATGCAACGTAATTTACATAAAGGTCTAAGACTATACGTGGCTCTTAGCACTAACAAAACACGAACTCGAACGAATTATTCCTTAGTATGACCATACAACATCGCCTTTCTTTTTAATAGCTAGTCTGTCCATTCTTGAAGGGGTTACTTCTTCGGGGTTACGTCTGGACGTTACTGTCAGGGTCAGTGAATCAGGGTACGTCTTGGTCGAATTCTCTCAACTCACTTGCATCATGTATTGATGACATCCGCACATGGATGGCAGCAAATTTTCTAAAACTAAATGATGATAAAACTAACTCACTAGTTATGGGCAAACCCAGTGTGATGCAGAAATTGGAAAGGCTGACGCTCAAAATTGGCTCTGCCAGCATATCTCCAGTTGAGTCAGCTCGAAATTTAGGTGTCATGTTCCAAAGTGACCTCTCGTTAGATAACCTCATCAGCTCCACAGTCAAGTCTGCCTACTTCCAGCTACATAACATTGCTAAAATTCGGGCTTATTGAGATAAGGATACCACGTCTAAGTTGGTCCATGCATTTGTAACTTGATTTCTATAACTCACTGCTCGCTGGCCTACCGGCATGAGCAATTAGGCGATTACAGAAGGTCCAAAACTCTGCAGCTAGGCTTGTCTGTCGTGAGCGTCGCAGCTGCCACATCACACTACTTTTCGCGACCTGCACTGGCTACCAGTCAAGCAACGAATCGACTTCAAGGTCTCGTCGCTCACTTTTAGGTCACTTCATTCTTGGCTCCAGCCTATCTCTCAGATCTACTCCCCCACCAGGCCAAGCATCGTACCACCGGCTTTTCGGAAGCCAACAGTTTACCAATACCTCGTACAAACCTCAAATCCTTTGGAGACCGTACATTTGTTCGAATTATTCCAAAGCCTCGAACTCACTCACGACTTGCGCCAAAACATCCCCTGACTTGACCACATTTAAAAAGAACTTAAAAACACACCTATTTAGGACAGCATTTATTGAGTCCCTGCGATTTGTCCTTCACGTGCTTATGCGTGCTGACACTGTGCATGCTGCCACTAACCACAATTGCATGCTGACCCTGTGCATGTCACCCCTAACCATGTTTGTTATTCATGCTGTTTATCAAGCATGATATTACTCACCATTCAATAGCGCTTCACTTTTAAGCAAATTTAAAGCGCCTAGAAAGAGATTGAGTTCTCTGAGGGCGCTTGATCGAGTGCATTATTACTATTATTATTATCATTATCGTGATCAGCGCATCCCTTGCAAGCGGAGCGAGGCAAGCTGGGCCGCGACCCGCTGTAGCTTGAAAGCAGCATTCATGCAATCAAAGGAAATCCAAAGGATGGAAACCGAATCTGACGAGCCATTATGCGAAAGAAAGAAAACCAAGTGGACCCAAAAACACCACGCCATCTTTGATATGGCCTACTCGAGCCTCATTGGAAGGAAACGATGCGCATGCGTGCTTCGCGAGTCAGGAGCCTCTCTACCTTCAATTCAAGGCGCAGCAGTAGGGGACCAGTAGGCAGGGAGCGATCTGAACAGGATCAATTCATTAACTGATATGTTAATCGTTATATAAATTGATTTAATAAGATTAATTGATCGCATAGGCTAGCAATGTGAATAGAATTCTTTCGGATGACCTCTTGTGCTGATAAATGTATTCCAAGTGCTACTTTCAAGACCAAAAATCAGATTCGTTCTAAGAGAGATCACTGTTTAGCGATGCTGTACGACTAGCTGCTATGGCAATAATGAAAATCCACGCTCCGAATTCGAATGGGCGTTTGTGC
>WPIO01000156.1:0-57500 GCA_009760855.2 Cristatella mucedo
AAACAAACTAAAATGAAAATTTCCACTTCTAAATTTATAGGTGTCTGTTTTGATAAAAAGTTAAATAAATATAGATCCTATATTATGATAGATAGAGTTAATTATTTTCTTGGTATTTTTGTCAATCCTGTTGCCGCTGCTGAAAAAAGAGATCTCACAGCAACACGCCTCCATTTGCAATTCGCGCGATTAAACTTTACTTATAGTTTAAGAGAATATTACAAAATAGTTAGACATAGAGACTTTTAATTCTTACAGCGTTTTTTCAACTCATCTCTTAGTTTTAATACTTCTCTCTATTTATTTCTTCTTGTGATTTACCTTGAGCAAACAGATTAGCTAGTAGCATTGCGCTCTCAGCTTTATAGTCGCAAGTCTTTTTTCCTCCAATCGTACTACTTTCTACTTTTTATATCTTCTTTTAACTTATCCGAATAGCTTACTCCTGATACTTCTAAAAGTTGTTTTTACCTGTTTTAAATAATCTAATCTGTTTTTCACCTCACTATTCTGCACTTTGTCACTCAAATCAATATCAATGTTTCTATCAAGTAATCCTATCGTATTTTTTATATCTGTAATTGTATTCTTTAATCTTTCACTCCGTAAACTCAAAGCACTCATTCGTTCTTTATGCGTATCAACTTTTGGTGCCTTAGCTGTATACATTGTACTGTCTATTATTTTCTTAATCAATCCTGCAACTGATACTGCTATTGAAACACCTAAGCCAACTGCTCCAATTGTAGAAGCTATGCTTGCTATGAGTACTGGAATTGCAGGAAGAAATCCACCTGATCTTACTTCAAGAAAGTTCTTTTTCCTACGCAAGAGGATCTAGTTGAGCAGCATCCCAACTCACTTCCTCTCCGAATGTCTTTGAAAGAAATTTACTAGGATCTAAGTACCAACCAGATTTAGCTCTTTCCGCTTCTAGCAAAATTTTGTTTATGTAAAAGCCAACCTCTAAAAAGCAACCATTTTTGACGGTCCTTCTTTTTTTCTGCAATTGACTTCCAGAAGACATTGCCATATTTTCCAGAAGAAATATCACCTACGATTTCTTCTATGAATAAACCAAGACCTACAATTCCTGTTATTCCTGATAGAAATCCTCCAAGTGCTTTTGTAGCAGTTCAAATAACTTTGAATGACTGCAAAACTTTTGGAACAATAGTTGCAATCTTATTTGATGCGTGTAGACTCAGTTTCATTGCAATCTTAGGAGCAACTTTTATAATTGCTTTTGATCCCAGTTCTGCTGCTGTTGTCGTTCCTGATAATACTACTTTTGTTGTATCTAAGCCAAATTTCAGATCACCGCATTTTATTTTCTTCATATATATAAGAATGGATAATATTAGTAAGATTAATGGTCATATTTTTAGTGATCTTGATGCTAATGAAAATAACATTACAAATCTTGGTTTTCCAGTAAATGATGGAGATGCAATAAGATTAGATTATGCTCTTAATTCAAACTTCTCTAATACTGTTGCAACTAATGTTTCAGGAGAAATAGCTTCTGTTTTTAATTTATCTGATTTACTTCCATGGAATAGTGCAAAAATGCTATCCCAGTTGAACTGTAAAAACATTAAAGGTATATTTGGAAGATCTGTTGATGGAACCGTCTATCAAGATTCTAGACCTTACAAAGTAATAAACTATGGTTTACTAAAAAGTATGACTCAAGTTTTCAATGGAAACTCTAATAGTAATCTTGATCTAGGATCAAACAGAATTACATCTTTGACAAATTCAGATGTTGTAACAAAACAATCTGTTGATTCTTATAAATGTCCTACTTTTATTTAAGGCTTTCTGGTTTTACAAGTGCTTCAACTATTGCTCCGTTAAACATATTTAATATTAATGTAAATGGAACGGGAACAGAAAGTTCTACATTAAAAACAACTCCTGCAGACATTGCAGTTTTTAATCAACAAGGAAATATAATCGGCAATGCAACACCTTATACAACTTTTGTTGCTGGATTAGTAACAAACTTTCAAACAGTATCCAATATTCTCTGGTGTTCTAATACTACTGGAGTGTTTTTAGAGTTAACTAGTGATAACACTTATGGTGTATCTGGTACTCTCCTTTTAGTAATAAATATCGATGGATCATGCACTTATATGATTAATAATCTAACAGTTGCTATTAATATTACATATATTGATTTTATTATTAATATTGTATAGAATGTCTCTCGGTTATCATAGAAAAGGATCTAGTCAAAAAATTATATTCGTAAGACAGGAGATATTATGAATGGATCTTTAAATATGAATCAGAATTTAATAAAAAAAATCTTGGAGATCCTATTGATTCTACAGATGCTGTAAACAGAAAGTATATAGATACAAACTTTGTTACAAAAATATCTATAGGAACAACTGCAGATGGAGATCTTGATATGAATAATCATAGAGTGATAGATCTTGCCAATCCTGTTAGACCGAGTTATGCAGCTACAAAAGATTATGCTGATACGAAACTATCAAAAACTGGTGGTAATATTAACGGATCTTTATTTCTAAGAGGATCATTAAATATTACTAATACGGACTTAGCAACATTGCAACTATTGCATATATGGATGATAATTATGTAAAATTTAATACACCATTGAATATGCTTTTGAATATGAATAACAATATAATTATTATAAGGGATGATCCTGTTAATCCAAATGATGGAGTAAATTTTGGTTATCTGCGAAGATCACTTGGAAATGCTATAATTGTAAATTTTAAAGGAACTATGGATGGTTCACTAACTACTCAAATATATGACAAAACAGTTAATGGTAGATGGATTACTAATATTACAAATATTACAATTCAAAGAGGTCTATTTGTTATTGGAGCAACGTATGAAGTTGCTGGAATAACAAAAGTACTTATGCCGCCACCGTCAACACTAACAGCACAGAGTGATCAGTTATATAGTAGTTATATATTAGATACTAGTAAAAAAATAGTTGCTACTTCTACTTTTATATCAGGATCAGGGTTGTTAGATAAAGAAGTAAATGTTAATGTTTATATAGCAATAATATAATGTTAAGCAGAAAAGATTTACAAATGATTGGAGCATTAGATATGTCTGAAAATAGAATAGTAAATCTTGGAAGCAATATAGACTCATTAGAAGCTGTTGGAAAATCATTTGCTGATAACAATTATTTAAGAAAAGATTCAGATCAGTTTGTAAGAGGAAACATATCAGCAAACTCAAAAAAATATGTTAATTTAACAAATCCAATAAATGGAAATGATATTGCAACAAAAGAGTACACTGATACTAAGGTAAATTCTATAGGTGAAGCAACAATAACTGGTGATTTAACAGTAAGTGTATTAAATGTTATGGGTGAAACGAATGTTGCCGTAAAAAAAAATGATGTTGATAAAACATACCTACAAAATGACACTTTTCGCGGAGTTCCTGGTTCTTTGTCTTTTACAAAAATAGAAAATTTAGGAACTTATATTGCTTCATCAAGTTATAATCAATATCTACCAGATGGTAGTAGTGCCTATTTAGCTAGATTATCTGATATACAAAAACACCAATAAATTTCACAAAAGTAACATTGGGAATAAAAGATATTTATGAGAGGGCTCCTATTATAGCAGATGTTGAAACTACTCCTATGGCGATAGGCTTTTTTAAAGGTGAAAATATACATTTATATATCTTAGAAAAGCAAATAACTAAAAAATCAATTATATTAAAGGATGTAAACCTGACTAGAGTAAATTATCGTAATGCTAAAATAAAATTTGACCTAATGTTTTCTAATTCAGAAGAAATTGTAGTTATAAATTACTTTTATAAGTTTTACTCACCAAATTTCTTTGTTTCTAATTTTCTTAATATTTCCTATTATGGAGTTGAAAATAATTATATGTTATTATTAAGTGATTATATAACACATTTTGAATTTTATGATAATGTTATTAGTATAACTATCAATTTTCCTGTTTCAAGTTATAATAATCTAATTAATTCAAGATCTTCAGATATTGTTGAAATTAATTTAGCTAATGTTAATACAATTCAACGGGAAAACTTCATTACTTTAGATAGTTAAACTCTAAATTTTCTTTAATAAACTCTGTTGGTACACTAAATTCTTTTCCTGTTAATTGTTTGGTTAACTCTATATTTTTAGAGTATGCTTCTGATTTAAGACTATTTATTTCATCTACTTTCAAATCTGTAAGAAACTCTGAAAAGATTGACCCATCTCTAGCTTTTGTAAATATATATGTCCTTTCTTTTTCTGAATGACCTACTCTCAAAGCTTTGTATTCTAAAACTAATTTTAATGTTTCTAATAGTTTACTTCTGATATCTTCAATTCTTCCCATTGGATATGAGCACATTTTTATATTCGTAAACTGCTGTCCTTGTGCTACTGTTAGACAATCTTTACTTCTAGTTTCTACATTCATTTATATATAAATAAGTTAATTATAAAGTTGCTGTAAGAGTTGTATCAGAAACTGGATCTTTCACAGCTGGAGCAGCAAGACAGCAAGCGAGCGCGCTGCCTTTTGTCTGGCGCTAGTTCCATCAGAGAGATATATCAGGTAGAATTGCATAGCACTCGTCCTTAACAATTCCAAAGATATCTGGTTTAATTTCTGCAACGCCTGATATAACTGTTGAAAGTATTGGTAGCTGACTAGCAATCCATGTAATATAACTAGAAATTTCTCCAGGTGTATCAAGAAGAATATCAACTTTTGATCTAACTGTTGCTTCAAGGTCAGTTGTTATAATTGCCATTCCAGAATCGATTACCTTTTGTGCTTCAATGTCGCACTCATAAATATAAAAAATTTTAACACACGAATCTGTCATAATTGAGATATCTGAGTCGAGTGTTTGTTGATCGTAAGCAGTCATTCTAGACTTTACAAGGTAGTCAACATATGCTTTAAGCAGAGTTGCAGATGTAGCAAGATTGGGATTAGATACTTCATTTGCTGTCGACATTTTCCTATACTATTATAAAAAAATATACAAAATTAATTAATCTAAACACCCTGTTTAGTTTTTGTAGTTTTTGATTTCTTTTCCGCTTCTATCAGCATTTCATTTATTTTACTTCTACATTCCATTAGTTTATCACATGTATCACAAATCTCAACTAGAACACTAACATACGAGCTATCTAAATCTGGATTAAGTTTATCAAGTGAATGCTTGACAATTCTTTGATCGACTTTCTTTAATTTTTGTAGACAAATTTTAAGAGCCATATCTCTTGACTGTTCACAAACAAGAATTCTTGAAACATTCATTCTATATAAATATGAATTTTTTATAATTCATCTTCATTTATATATTATACCCCTTCTTCAAAACAGAATGCTTGTTCATAACCTTCATTAGGATCATATTCACCTTCATCACTGCTGTATTCTTCAGACTCATCTTCTGGATTGTAATCGCTATCAGACTCTTCGTTTTCAATTTCAACATTTTCGTTTTCAATTTCAACTTTTCCATTTCTATAATAATGAATTTTATTTTTTAATATTAATTTATTCCTGCCATCTCAAAAATTAACTCTTCTTCTGCTTTATCATACTCTATTTCTATTTGCAATTCATATAACTCTTTTGTCGTTTCTTGAATATCATGATCGACTTTTACTTTTGCTTCAGGTTCAATGATTTCTTCACTCTTTCGTTTTGGCATCTATATTAATAGCACCAATATTGCAAGTATTACATCGTCCTGGATTTAGATGGTTACTCATTGCATCGGCAATTCTATAGTGTCAATAAGCGTAACTGCAGAGTCCACAGTATGTATCTCCGTCAGTAACTCCACAAAGTCATAAAGACCATGTGGGTGTTAGGCAGGAGAGTTTTGTATAGCGCACTCACAGCCTAAGCGGCTTTCGGTACGCATTCGGTAGCCAACAGACTTCGTCTCACGCAACAAAGAGAAAGTGGGAAGCATAGCAGAGTCAGGAGAGCAGTTGAGGTAGTGAGTCCAACCAGTATCGTTTTGAATCACAGGCGGATAATGCTACTTTCTCTAACTTATCAGTAAATAACTCGTGTTTACTTTGTGATATCTTATAAAACTTTCTAATCTGTTTTTCTTTAAATCCATAAATTGTTTTTCCGTTGAAGATTGATACACTATCTGTTAAACAATTGGCAAAAGTGTCATGGCCCATTGTTTTAGTTAAAACTGCTTTTGTAACACCTTTTGCAGCTGCCTTTCTTTGCGCATCAACGATGCTAATGGAATAAAGTTTTGGTCTTAAAGCACATACTTTAGCAATTACTTTTCCTTCTGTTTCATCTTTAAATTTTCCAATTGTATCTTCAGCAAACCATTCTGGCATATTTTTCATATCATCATATAAATTAGGTGTTTCAATATCCATGATTAATGAATCTGTATCTGTATAGATTAGTTAAACTTTTTCGTTATACTTTTGCTTTATTACATCATAATAAAACTTCTGCATATGTAATTTAGATAAGTCAAGAATTGCACTTCCTATAAACATTGGTTTATTTAACCTAGTCTTTGATTGATTCGTTTGAAAGATTGTTAGGGTATTGCTAAAATCTCTAAAGTTTACCATTCTAGGATCGCGTATTCTTTTATTAAACTTCTTGCTTCCTATATAATAATAATAATAATTCACTTGATAAAGTGCCTTCAGAGAACTTAATCTCTCTCTTTCTAGGCGCTTTACATTTGCTGTTAAGTGAAATGCAATTGAATGGTAAGTAAAATCATGTTTGAAAAACAGACAAAATGAATAATATGGTTAGGGGTGACATGCACAGGGTCAGCATGCAAATGTGGTTAGTGGCAGCATGCACAGTGTCAGCACGCATAAGCACATCAAGGACGAATCACAGGGACCAACTAAATGCTGTCCTAAATAGGTGTGTTTTTAGGTTCCTTTTAAATGTGGTCAGGTCAGGGGATGTTCTGACGCAGGTCGGGAGGGAGTTCCAGGCTTTGGGAGCTATATATTTGGGAGCTATATCCTATCTCATCAATAACATTAATCAGATAAGATTTTACTCTTTTTTCAACATCTTCACATGTTTTTCCATAAAACGCATTCAATATCAACTTCCAAAGATTTCTCAAGAACTTTTTATTTGAATTTGCTGCTTTCATATCAGCACACATTTGGATAAATGGTTCCAACCACCTAGATTGCTTAAATTTATAAACCTTTTTTACTGTAGCTATCATTCCGTCTGTCAAACACAATTTTAGGTATATATAGTGAATTAAATAATCTTTTTTTAATGAAAAGTCACACTTCAGTTTTGGAACATTACAAGCACCTACTTTAAATTTATTTTGAAAATGAGAATATTCACTACAGTCAACAACTCTGTTAGATGCGCATAATGGATATTCGTTGTGTAAGTCATGATAGTACTCTTTTGCTTTAGGATCGTACTCAATATTAACAATAAAGAAAGCTCCAAAATCTGACTCATCAGGTAATGATAGTATTTTTTCTGTGTCCCATCCATCAATTGAGCACTCTTCAATTTCACCCTGCGGAAGAAGTTCCATCATTGCTGTTGGGTATAAGCTTGTAGCGTCTTGATAGGTAACCCACCTTGTTGGTTTGCTAGAATAATATCCAGGTACCATAGGATTGTTTGCTTTAACTAATCTACTATTAACTTGACAAATACCACCACAAATTGACTTTTTAAATGTTTCATATACCTCTCTATTTGTTAATAACTCAATTTTTACTCCAGAATACTAAAACACAGCACTCCATGAAAAATTTGGTGTTGTAACAAAGTTTGCAGGATCTAATTTTAGTTTAGATATCAATCCTTTTCTAAAACTTTCAAAACAATCTGCTAATAGCAACACATCTGTGATTAAATATAAATCATGGTAATCAATGAATGATTTGCAATCAAATTCTTTCCAAACATTATTTGCTTTTTTATAATCATCTGATATTCCTTCCTTATAAACATTAGAGTAAAAAGATTCCTTACTCGGTAAAGCATCACAATTAAATTTCTCCCAAGAATCCATAAACTAATAAGGATATTCTCCTTTAACAGTAAGAAGATTAAGATTTTTTCCTTTATACTTTTCGCTTAAAACTTTATTTGAAATTGGAAAACACTCAATTGTTTTTCTCATTGTCGAAGCAATAGTTTCTAATGAACCAATCATAAATTGCATACTGTCTTTAAAAACAAAATCACCAACTTTAAGCATCATATACTTTTCTAAATTATTTGCAATTGGTTCTGCTTCAACGCTAAAATTAATTATCTAGTGTTTTAACATTAATATGTGAATCATACCCTCTAAATTTATGGAATAAAACAGGTAACTGCCATTTTCTAAAGTCTATGCTTGCTTTAAAATTACATGAATGGTGTGCAGCACCTCTATATTTATTTGTTAAGTGACAATGGTCAAATACTTTTCTCATCTCATTATTTCTTTGATTAAACGGTCCTTTTTACATCCAACAGAAAATTGCATCATCGTGTGCTTTCATTTCATCATCAGTTAAATCTTCCATCATACTCTCTAAATTTTTCTCAACTAGTAGAGTTTTATAAAAATCTGATACAGCAAATAATCTTTTTAAGAAAGTATTTACACAATCAGCACCAACATTTAAAAACCTATCAACAACTTTACCATTCCAGTCAACTATAACATATGCAGCGGAGCAGGGTATGTGTGATGAAAAGTGATCGTCACGCTCTCCTTTTTGCACTAAACATTCAAAGTCTGCATAACAAACATCAGGACATACGTTTAGATGCTTGAATGAATCAAATGATATAAATTTATTATGCTCATCTGGCATTACATATATTGTTGTTCCTGAGTTTATGCTATCACATATTTCTAGGTGTTCATCTACTTGTGTCTTATAAAAAAATCTATTTAAACATCGATGGCAGTAATATTGTTTTTCTCCAGAACTAGATGGTCTGCACAAAGCGTTAAAATTGTTAATCAAAATATAATGTTCAATATCACCACTTGTTATAAGGAACAGATTAATATGTCTATTTGGAATCTTATCAGCTTTCCTAGCAACTCTTAAAGGACAAACTCTTGACTCATTGTATCCACACGAGTAATCATTTATGCTAACATTCATAGCTTTCTCTAGTTTATTTGTGTCTTTAACTTTCATTGGCCATTCGATATCACTAATTATACTTGAATATTGTTCGTTTAGTATTTTTTTTTAATCATTTGTCTTCCATTTATTTCTTTCTACTGGATTTAGAGCTCTCAAAACACACCATAGCGCACACAACTTATCATCATAGTTTTTTATGTTAGTAACACACTTTTTCTTAGCAAGATAATCAGGGGTTTCAACATATGAACCACCGCCAACTGGAATGTATTTAGATATAAAAACTGAAAATGAATGAAAGCCAATAAATAGCCAACCAGAACCAACACCTCTCTCAACTAGTAACTCAGAATTTTTACCAAGTGCAAGCATTATTTTATCATAAATTTCATCTGCTGATTCGCTATCCATAGTTAAAATTGATTTAGATTGAGAACCTCTTCTCTCCGTTTCACCGGTATCAAACGTTTTCATATCAAATGATACTCTAAAATGAACTCTAATAAAAGACCATATTTTTCTAAATCTATTGAGCAATAATTTTGTTTGATATTTGAGTGATTCTCTTAAAGTCTCGAAGTCTCCAAACCATTTTTTGGTATTATATGTAAAAGTTGAAGTATTACAACCAGCAGTTACAATTGGATTAGTAAATCCTACATTGTTAAGTCTTCAAGTTTTACCAACATATTTAATTGAAGGAAGATCAAAATCAATATTCATCAGTCTTCTCGCTTCATTTGAAGAAATTATTTTTTCTCTTCTAATTCTTTTAGCTTTACGATCATATTTAGTTATTGGTAAATCAAAATCAACATTCATTTAGCTCCTTGTCTCAGACGCAAAAGAATTTCTTTGTCTAATTGGAAAAACCATCTTGCTATATAAGGTAATACTATTTTGTTTAAATAAAAATAAAAATTGCAACAAAAAATTTTACTATAATATATAATGATTTTTAAAACAGACATTCTAGTGATGAATTTTTTTGCACTATACGATGTTTTTAATTTTGAAACGAGAGCTTTTTTCATTTTACAACGTTTATAGTTTTGAAACGAGTTCGAGTGTCAACGAGAACGAGTTGAAAAAGTAAAAAAATATTGTAAAAGGGAAAAAGATGCGAGTTGATAAAATAAAAATGTCGTACAGGGTAAAAAACATTCACCAGGGCGCCCGTGGCTTCTCGGCCGCGATGTATGCCCCGCCTGCGGCGGGTGGTTGAAGCCGTGACGCAAGCATGTAGCCCACCACGGAGGCGCTCCAGTGTCTGGGGTGAGTCGGTCAGCCGCCAGCTCGTATATGTGCCCGCTAGGGAATAAAGACGAGAGAGTCTCGTTCACCGCTCGCGTTCGTCCGCTCGTGTCTTCGTGTCTCCGCGCGAGACACTCCACTAGCGCTGCTGCCGCCGGAGTTGCAGTAACGTGGCACTGGTCCCAGAGCTTCCTCCTGGCTCGATCGCTTAAGTTCCAGCACTCCCACCATTGACTGCTGCTCCTCTCTGGATCACTGCTCCAGGGCAAAGGAGCTTTTTCCCTGCTGGGCAGTTTTTGTTCGCGCTTAAAACTGAGCAAAGGCTAGCGCTGCACTGCAGCGTGCTCCCAAAGCCCGTAGCTCACAGCCAGCAGGCGTCACGACGTCCCCTGACTTGACTACATTTAAAAAGAAACCGAAAGCGCATTTACTTATCGCAGCATTAAGTATTATTCATCCTCTGCGTTCTTATGCGTGCAGACACTGTGCATGCTGCCACTAACCGTATTTGCTCGCTGACCCTCTCTCTGCATGTCACATCCAACCATGTCACGCTTGTTGTCATTGAGCACGCTACCACTAGCCTGTTGATTGTACTTTCTTTGCAGTATACGTAAAGTGCCTAGAAAGAAATTGGGTACACTCTGAGGGTGTTATAGAAATTTATTATTATTATTAAGTCTCCAACCGTGCCAGTTCAGTAAATGGCGAGTAATGATGAGAGGAACGATACTGGATGCAAGGTTTCCGGGATGCATTCGGTTCACAGATTAACCCGCCCGTATAGCAACCGCTTCGTACCGCCTCCGTAGGCTCTAGAGACACTTAAGACAGCAGCGCATCCGTCCGCCGGTCAATATAACTTCCAAATAACTCTGAATCAAAATATTCTCAAGAAATTAAAGTAAATCATATACAGCAAGCTGAATATATAAAATATATATGAATATATAAATATATTGAATGAATGAATTCATCAAAATCTTTGCACGAATAGGCTTTAGCCAAAATTTCAGTACCGGCGGAAGTTACATCACTATAAGGCTCGAGTGTTTCAATCTATCAACGTTTTCCAACTTTGATCTTGCCTTATGGGCGCTCCAAAAGACTGCATCTAACAATATTCACAGTTTACTATCATTATTTTCATAACTTTGGGTGGGCGCATTTTCTATTTCTTGTATGTTCAGGTCCGGTATAATGTACTTCAGCGAATCTCATGCTGGTAATAATAAGTCAGTCGTCGAGTCACTGCCTGTTTATTTAGGTTAAAATATGATGTAGTTTTATAATTTCTTTGTTTTCTTGAATCGCGCAATTTCTCAAACTTGTGATTTCATTTCCAACAAGTTTTCCATGGATAGGCAAAGCTTAAAAATTTGGGATTTCGACCCATTTTGTCTGACATTCCCATAGGGCAATGCCCAAAAGTGGTCCACAAAATGTCAAGTTTTTAGAAAGTTACCTTTAAAAATTCGAACAAGTAAAAACCGCTGGTGACAGAAGCTTTTGCTCCGAGTTATCTAAACTCCATAAATTCTTTATATTTACAGTCTGCAACCTGTAGAAAAAACGCTTCTGTCAGAATAACTGTAGAATTAACTTGCAAAACTCTTACGTAATTATATCCACTCTTCGGCTGCTTACTGTGGCACATCCTTTCCAGTAGTCCTAAGCTTCTATTTACACGCTAGGCACTTTTTCTTTGTTGCATGATATAATAATAATAATAATAATAACATAAATTTGGGGAAAACGTTTATTCACCGTGATTTTAATAATAATTAAATGAAATAATAAATTAATAAATTTAATACATATTGAATGAAAAAACGACGCACGACGAACTTCTTCCTTAACCTTATAACTACAATACAGTAATTATAGCTTCATCGGAGAACTCAATATCTTTGCAGGCACTTTACATTTGCTCTAAAGGAAGCATGATCGAATGGCTAGTGGCAGCATGCTCAAAGAACATAAAGCGTAACATAGTTAGATGTGTCAGGTACAAAGTCAGCATGCGAATACGGTTAGTGGTAGCATACAAAGTGTCGGCACACGTAGGCACACACAGGATCAATCAAAAATAACAACTAAATGCTGCGATAAATAGATGCATTTTTAGTGTCTTTAAATATGGTCAAGTCATGGGATGTCGTAACGCTAATAGGAAGTGAGTTTCAGGCTGTGTGAGCATACGAACTAAAGGCACGGTCTCCACAGGATTTGAGGTCTGTACGGGGTCTGGATAAACGATTAGATTCCAAAAAGCAAGTGGTACGAAGCTTAGCCTAGTGAGGACTAGATCTTATAGGCAGGCTGGAGCTAAGAATGAAGGGACCTCAAAGTGAGTGAACAAATCTTGAAGTCGATGCGATGCTTGATGGGAGCCAGTGCAGGTCGGCGCGAAGTGGTGCGGTGTAGCAGCTGCGACGCTCATGACAGACGAGCCTAGCTGCAGAACTTTGCACCAGGTGTTAGCACCTGATTGCACAGGCCGGTAGACCAGCAAGCAGTCAGTTACAGAAGTCAAGATGGGATGTCACAAATACATCTACCAATTCGAATGTGATATCCCTTTCTAAGCAAGCCCGAATTTTAGCAATGCTATGTAGCTGAAAGTAAGTAGAATTCGCTGTGGAGCTGATGTCGTCTATTGAAAGGTCACTTTGGAACGGGGCACCGAGATTTTATGCAGACTCAACATGAGATAAGCATGTACGGGGGCGATTGTGAGCATTACACTTTTCAATTTTTTAATCACACTTGGTCTACCCGTTACCAGGAAGTTGATTGTATTATCCTTGATAATAATAAGAAAGTGGGCAGCTCTCTTCGTAAGTCCTCCATACACTACCGCATGCATACCAAGATTCGTATAAGCTTTCAGCTCGCCATGGAAAATGCTCATGCGTAGCACTCACTTCGTATTTGTAGAATTGCATACGGAGATACATTGCATTTTGGCCCCCCATACTCCATTCAAAGAGTATATCTATCTAAGCGAGTTAATTTCTCCACAGATAAAGCATCGCATCACTTTAATGACTCAAGGCATTCAGAGCTATATCTAAAAAATCTCGAATCTGTTCGAGGCCATGCGATTATTTCATCTGCTTTCAAAGCCAGGAGCTTTCTGCGACTGACATCGAAGCATCTTCTGACCCGACGATATTATAATAAAGCTAAATAATCGCCCGTTTTCTTACGCAATTGGCGGGAGAGAGTTGATTGCGCTTTGTATGCATATCCATGGATACGAATAGCGGGAAGAGATCACCAGTGACCTGCTTGAATGTAGACATTGAGGTGCAGCCAGGAACCGAGGGACAGAATTGTAGAGGGAGGCTGCCATCGCAGGAATGGACTCCCTGATCTTGTCGATCTGCTGCACAAAGAATCGAGAGAAGCGATCGGCTAGATAATCACAGGGATAATCAGGTAAGGAGCTAACGTGGGAGCAGTTGAGGAGATGATTAATCGTTGAAATCAGATTTTGTGGATTGTGCATCTGTGACTTAACAATGTCTTCATAGAAGCTAGACTTTGCCTTCGCTAAGATCGATTGGTACGACCTACAGTAGTCTTCATATGCCTGTCGATAGACAGTCAGTTCTGATTTTTTATATGCTTTTTCATGCTTGCGCTTATTAGTAGACCTAGCTAGTTTAATGTCTGTCGTAAACCATAGGTCGTCTGGGCGAGGGCGTACAGTGCGCTTAGTTAGAGGTGCAAACTCGTCGAGCGTGTCAGCTAGTATCGTGTTGTAGCTATCTAACAATGAAGCCAGATTGGAAGGAGGCTGAGCAGCAGAGACGAGGCAGATATTCTCTCACGGACAGCATCGATGTCAAGGGTCATGAAGCTTCGCGATTCACATGTGATTTTATAGGAGGAGGAGGGAGCACTTTGTAGACTGAATGCGATCTGCATGTGGTCAGATAATAATAATAATAACGCATTTGATAAAGCGCCCTCAGAGAAATCAAGCTCTTTCTAGGCGCTTTGCATTTGCTGAAAAGGGAACTGTATCGTTTCCGTATACGATGCTAGCAAGAACTTTGGTTTTCGGAAGAATTCTGCGACGAACACGAACGCACATGAGAGTGCTCTATGCCGGGAGGCGAGAATGATAAGCCGGATTTGATAATCATTGGGGATGGTAAAGAGCAGTTGTATGAGAAAGTTTGGTACAGTGTGTGACCCTTGACGTGATTACGGCCATGGGCATGAGCCACACGAGACAAGGAGTCATTCAATGTACGAAATTCTGTGCTGAAACGTCAGGTAAGTTTCAAAGCAAACGTTGAATTTACCAATAACGAGTAATGATCGACTTCTTGCACACAGAACCTGAATGAAATCGGAGAAATCTCAGATAAAGGAGGATTTGGTACCCGGTGAGCGATAGACTACTGCCACCTTCGGTAGCTTGTTTTCGGGTGAAATCGAGACAATATATGAATCGCAGAATTAGAAGAATTGAAGTAGGGTCTGGAGAAGTAATCCTCTCATACTGGGAGACAAGTTTTGAAGTGAATTTGCTAGTGAAAGGCTTGTATGCTGGCATTGAAGATGTTGCGAAGAATTGAGTTCTGTACATGTGTTACTGAGAGAGTAAAAGAGTCTAATGGAGTTTGCTGTTATTTTAAGCGTAGATTACGTTATCGCATCTATCTTGCTGACGAGGATGGTAGAGAGGAGTGGTCTGCTAGATCGCCATACGGATCGCTAGGTAAGGGGCTTACATGATAGTGTCTACCTGGTGCTTAACTGGTAATGGTTAGGAAGCTCATCGATTGTATCTAAATTAGGAGGCGTGGTTAGGCAAAGTGGGTCTTCAGCCTCGCACTCGGCATCACAAGTAGCGTGAAGACATGAAGCGATTGCAGGCGATTGCATATTTACAGATATTAGGACAGTTCTGTGTGTCTCTGCAATCAGCCTAGTTGCCGCCGACCTATTGCAACAATGAGCTCCAGCGGTTACGGTCAACAAGACCGAATAGCAGTTGACTGGCTGGGCCAACTGGTCTGACCGCAGTCGGTGGGAGCAGCGCTACCTCAACTCCTCAGCGCTACCTCAACTCTAGAATAACGTTGTTAGGGGTGACATGCTCAGGGTCAGCATGCAAATGTAGTTAGTGGCGGCATGCAGTGTCAGCACGCATAAGCACATAAACGAAGAATCACAGAGACCCCCTAAACGCTCTGATAAATAAATGCGTTCGTAAGCTCTTTTTAAATGTGATCAAGTCAGGGTATGTCGTGACGCAAGTCGGGATGAGTTCCAGGCTTTGGGAGCCACGACCTATAGGTATGGTCTCCAAAGGATTTGAGGTTTGTACGAGGTATTAGTAAACAGTAAGATTCCGAAAAGCGGTTGGTACGATGCTTGAACTGGTGGGGGAGTAGATCAGATAGGTAGGCTGGAGCCAAAAAATGAAGGGAGCTAAAAGTGAGCGACAAAAAATTGAAGTCGATTTTTTTAATTAATTATGGATTACTAAAAAACTATCTCAATTCTTTGGATCAAAATCTAATGATAACTTAAACACGGGATGCAACCTAATTATTAAATAGATGAACGGAGGAAATAGTTGACTTAAATTAAAATTTGATCATGCCAAAGAACGTTGCTTACTAAATACTTAAAAAAATTACTCAGCTCCGACAAGTATTCTGGAGAGAGAAAATTTATTGGTTCTAAGACCAATGGTAACTAACAGATTTGCTAATAACCAAACAAAAACACTTCAAAATACTAAGTGAGATACAGTAGCCTTTGACTCTAAAGGTAATCCTTAAAGATACTCAACATTCAATTGCGTTTCCCTTTGCAGCAAATGTAAAGCGCCTAGAAAGAGATTGAGTTTAATGAGGGCGCTTTATCAAGTGCATTACAATTTTTATTATTAATCCAGCTGGTTTTTGTAAACCATTGCCAGCGCTCTGACCATTAATGATTAGAATCACAATTAGATAAATAATTTTAGTATGATATCTATTCTTCGAAGATGTGTATTAAGTGATAGACTTTGCTTGTAATTAAAGGGATTAGCGTCTTTTAATTTAGCATTGCAAGTTAATCAGAGGGTGTGTAGATACATAATTAATGACATTTCAGCAGATAAATTCATTCCATTTAGAGATTACACTTTTTATATTGTAAATAAACAGGTTTCTAAGATATCAAAACGGAGATAGGAGGACAAGCTATATTAAAAGTATTAGTTATACGTTTTTTTAAGCCGAACATGAATGACAACCTAATAAAAAACTTGGGTGATTTAGTTGATGAAGGAGATGCGGTTAAAAAACGCGAATGCATGCCCTTTTGGTTACAAAGCTATCTAGAAAAACTAATTCAGATACCGGTCTAGACATAAATAGTAATAGAATAATTTATCATGTACATTCAGTAAATGCTTCAGATGCTGCTACTAAAGATTATACAGATACACAACTAGTATTAGTTTGAGGAACTTTAAAAGTGACTTGACCATTATTGGGAACTTGACTGAAATAAATGATCCAAGAAGTATTTATGATGTTCCTAATTTAGGTATTACGAATAAAAATTTCTTGAAAAAGACGGAAGGGAATATAAACAAAAATTTGAATGCGAAAGAGTTAGTCAATCAAGGTAACTAATGGTGCGGGAGATCGAAACGACGTAGATAGGTTAACTTACTTGAAAATTCTAGGGACAATAGGTAGCGCGTTTAGTAATACGGAGTCTAGAGTGAAATATCAAGGAAATCTAGTTTTTAATTTTGTAAACATTTTAATACAAAGACGAATAAGATTAGACCGCCCAGAACCAGGTTGTGTCGCGCCGTGATTGCACGCAAGCATTGTCCGGCAATGGCCCAGCAAGTGGCGGCAAACGGTCTCTGCCTTCGTGCGGCATAAAAAGCAGCTGGTAACCGTGCCGGGGCATGACGAACTCAAATATATATTTATCTATATTTAATAAAATATTAAATACTCATACACAAGTTAGCCAGCGGTGCCTTGCCCTGTCAGGGTAGTAGGTGTTAGACACGCCTTCCAGTTAACGAACAGGGACCACCCGGCTTTCAAGCAGGTAATGAGACGCATCCGGAGTCGGAGACGCAGTGCTGCGGCAATACCGCTGTCTCTGTAATAATAATAATAATAATAATAATTACTCTCGATAAAGCACCCTCAGAGAACTCAATCTCTTTCGAAACTCAATCGCTTTACATTTTCTGCAAAGGAAAACGCGATTGAATGGTGAGTAATATCATGCTTGATAAACAACACAAATGACATGGTTAGGGGTGACGTTCACAGGGTCAGCATGCAAGTGTGGTTAGTGGCAGCATGCACAGTGTCAGCACGCATAAGCAAATGAAGGACGAATCACAGGGACCCACTGTATGCTGTCCTGAATAGGTGTGTTTTTAAGTTCTTTTTAAATGTGGCCAAGTCAGGAGATGTTCTGATGCAACTCGGAAGTGAGTTCCATTGTTTGGGAACCTACGAGCTAAATACACGGCCTCCAAAGAATTTGAGGTTTGTACGAGGTATTTTTAGACTGTAAGATTCCGAAAAGCCGGGGGTACTGTGCTTAGCTTGGTGGGGGAGTAGATCTGAGAGATAGGCTGGAGCCAAATAATGAAGTGACCTACAAGTGAACAACAAAACCTTGAAGTCAATCCGTTGCTTGACTAGTAGCCTGTGCAGGTCGGCGAGAAGTGGTGCGGTGTGGCCACTGCGACACTCACGACAGACAAGCCTAGCCGTGGAGTTTTGTACCAGCTGCAATCGCCTGACTGCACATGCCGGTAGGCCAGCAAGCAGTGAGTTACAGAAGTCAAGTCGGGATGTCACAAATGCATGGACCAACTTAGACGTGCTTTCTTTATCTAAACAAGCCCGAATTTTAGCAACGTTATGTAGCTGAAAGTAGGCAGACTTGATTGTGGAGCTGATGTGGTCGTCTAACGAGAGGTCCTTTTGGAACATGACACCTAGATTTCGAGCTGATTCAACAGGAGATATGCTGGCAGAGCCAATTTTAAGCGTCAGCCTTTCCAATTTCTGAATTACACTGGGCTTACCCATAAGTAGTAGGTAAGTTTTATCATGGTTTAGTTTTAGAAAATTTGCTGCCATCCACGTGCGGATGTCATGAATACATGCAGCAAGTGAGTTGAGAGAATTTGAGGTGCTCGAAGGCTGGGAGGGATCAAAGCAAAGTTACAGCTGAGTGTCGTCCGCATATAAGTGAAGCCTAGATTGAGCATGGCAATCACATCAGCAAGAGGGAGAGTATAAACTGAATCGGACCTAGCACGGAGCCCTGAGGTACCACAAATTTCGGAGGTACTTTGGATGATCTTTGTCCATTCACGTCAATACTCTGGGGTCACCTACTGAGATAGGTTCGTGCGTGGAAAGCCAAAGTCCGCCAGGCAGACTTAATTGTTTGGCCACCATCTGCCGAGAGCCCAGACTGCGAAGGGCTTCGCCACCGCCCACTGGTGGCAAGCCACCAGGAAGGACAGGGCATTGGCCGCATGCTCATCGGCCTTGTTCCAGGCTGCCACTACCAGGGCATCTTCGCTCCCGTCCGATGGTAGCGTCGCATCAAGGATTATCGTAATGCAGCCGTTGTCTATATCCTGATTCGGCTTGAGAGCCGGACTACCGGCTGGCGGGAGCGCACGGCCTGCCGACATGCAGGTGAGAGCGATAACCGGAAGAGCTCTGATTAGGCCCGGCTTAGGCGGCGAGTCTTGCTTAATATCTGTTCCCTACCTACTGTAGTCTTACTTTGATCTCAAGTCTTCGATTACACGACGTGTGCGTTACTAATACTGTGCTCCTCCCAATTGAGCTGCAGAGATTGCTGCAGCTGTTTCACCACTGCACGAGGCTTGCAACCTTAGCTTAGAATATTTCTACTTGCATGCTTTAGCCGAATGCCAGTTTACTGCCCAAATGCATGCATATGTTTTAACTACACATTTTTTCAAACTTATATCTCTCTCTGCTATTGGCCACCTGAGCTCCTACCCCCACCGAGAGCGAGCTGAGTGAGATTCGAGAGATTCGAGCAAGTGGGGGACAACTCCCACGAGAGGTTCGCTGCAGCGATGCATGACACCCCTGACGCACATTTGGTTGGTGGTTTTACAAGTTTCAAGTAAAGTAGTAATTCTAAGGTCATCTGGAATTCGACTGATTGATGATAGTTTTTGCTTTGAGCAGGTAGGGGACTAATATGCAACCTGATGTTAATACCAATCGTTTGATAGTACATCGGAAACAGCATCTGTAAAGTGCCTTGAAAGAGATTCAGTTCTCTAAGGGGCTATAAAAACGTTATTATTATAATTATTTTTATATAGGAGGTGTAGACGGCAGTCCTGCTCTAATTCTTGCTTCCTACTCACTCCGCTGAGCGTTAAAATCACGTTTGTTAGTGAGGTAGGAAGCGGTCCATCCGTGATGCTCATCCCAGGGGATTTTGAGTTGCACCATATATATAAGAAGCCTGTATATATGTATTGTAATAGAAATCAATAAATATATCTATGCACAAACATGTAATCCTGCTGCTATCCCCAACATAATTCACTTGTGACCGAGCAGCCTGCCGCCTCCACTTGGAGGCCAAGTCGCAGGCCCCGCTAGTTGACAATGACCGCTTGCAGACTCTACTCTTCCGATGCATCCATTCTCACCCGGTTCGAAAATCCAGCCTGACGTCTCCGCTATCGGAGAACCTCGCCGCCCGTCTTTGCAGAGCCCTAAACACGTCTCTGGGAGCCCACCGCGTGGAAAACTGCCACTTACGCCACGTTGACCCAGGATTCAGGCTCATTGTGTGCATCCTGAACGGCTGCCTCCACTTCGGGGACGTCCCTTCCGCCTGGAAAACGGGTTTCACGGTCCTAATCCACAAGAAGAGTGACCCAAGCATGCCCGGTAACTTCCGTGACATCTCGCTCTTGCCGACTCTACAAAAGTAGCTCTCGGGCAGCTTGGCCGCAAGGCTGTGCAAGTTCGCGGTTTGCTGTGGGCTTCTTTCACCGCAGCAACGATGCTTGGTTTCCAGCATGGGGGGCTGCCAAAAAAATTTCTTTCTTGTGAAGGGCTCTTTAGACGAGGCCAGATATCGTCAGGGTACTGGCGTTTGTTGTGTACGGGGTTTTTCTCGACCTTCAGAATGCCTCGGTAGCATCCCACATGTCTCCCTGCTCAGTGGGCGTCGGCATGCCGATGGATGCGAGGTTCTTCCGGTTCGTTCAGCGTCTCTATGCAGGCTCAATTCTGGAGCTTCGGGTGCGCGAAGAGACCCCGATGGCGTTTCTTGCGACTGCCGGCGTCCGGTAGGGCGACCATCTATCGACGAGCCTCTTTTAGCGATGGAACGGTTTTGTCAGACCCACTTCCAGCATGCACAAGTCCAGCTTCCAGCTTGGCGGAACCTCTCTGTCGGTCTGTGCATGGCAGATGGCCTTGCCCTATTCTCAGGCACGTCTTCTGGCTGTCAGGCCGTCATGTCTGCAGCTGAAAAGGCTGCGTCGACGCTGGGCATGCACTTCCGGCCGGCGAAGTGCTGTGTAGACGCCGCCAGGGGTGCGAAGGCCGTGCCCGCCTCAATCACCCTACACGACCGGCGGAAGGGACCTCCCCGAAGTAGAGGAAGTCGTTCAGGAGAACAAGTCGGTGGCCTACCTCGGAACCCGCAGCGTCTCGGGTAGCCTAGGGCTGTAATAGAGCAGGCCTGCTCATCCCTCGAAAAAGACATTAACCTGCTTAAGGCCAGCCTTCTCACCTATTGGCGAAAGCTTGACTTCTTGCGGACTTTCATTATGCCAGACTGGAACACTTTCTTCGGGTGCGGCTTGTGCTTAAGGCTGCTCTGACGCCAGCCGAAAAGGCTCTCATGAAGCTATATCGCATCGCGTGCGGTGTGCCGACTAATTCGTCGGAGCATTTATAGTTTGCCCCTCGCTAGGCTAGGGGGCTTAGCTTGATCCGTTTCAGGACGAACGCATCCATCTTACGTGCTGCGCCAACTTGTCGCATGCTGTGCTAGCCCGAAGTGGACGTCTGTCAAGTCGCCCATCACCTACTCGACCAAGCCGTCGCCGGCTTGGATGGCACGCTGTCGTCTGATGAGGAGCGTTTGCGAACCTGAGTCCAGCTGCCTTCGGGCCCTGGCAACAGGGTTGGTCCGATCTCGCAGTCGTCGGACGTTCTGAAGTGCCTTAAGCGGCACTCTTACCGCCTCTTGCTCGCCGGCCCCGAAGTGCTGGCTGTGTCCACCGACCCTGACGGCATCGAGTACTGGGTCGTGCCTCGAGTGGTCATCACGAAGCTGTGGAAGTTTACCAGGTTCGTGGAAGGCCGTGCTTCGGCGGCCCAGCCTGAACAGAGCAGTACAGCCGCTGCCTGGTCACGGTCAAATTTGTCACCCACAGTCTCCTCCTGACCGAGGGTCTTGGCCTGTCGTTCCGGGCCTGGCGGTTCGTGAGCCGAGCGCGCCTGGACGTGCTGCTAGTGGCTGCTGCTAGGAGTCGGGCATAACCTGGGACGGTTACCAGCTGCCGCCTATGCCACACGGAGGCAGCGACCGTTAGCCACGTGATTAGCCACTTGCCGGCCGATGCTGCATGCAATTACGGACCGACACAATCTGGCTCTGGGCCGCCTAATCGGAGCTCTTCCGGCCACTGCGTTCAGGTGCATGTTGGAGGGCCACGCCCTCCTGCTTTTTTTGTGGTCTGGCTCTCAAGCCAATGACACCATCGACAAGGGTCATCGTTCATCGAAAAATGCACCGATATTTTAGTCTTACTTTGCTGTAACGGTGCCGTTCGACGGCAGCGAGGACGCTCTTGTTATGGTGGCCCGGAACAAGACCGATATATAAGCAGCCATTGCCTGGTCTTTCGTGACCGCTGGCTACCGGTCGGCAGTGGTGAGGCCCTTCGTGGTCGGGGTCTCGGCAGCTGGTGGCCACACAACGAAGCTTGCCTGGCTGACCTCGGCATCCTACGCGTGGAGAGAAAGGCATTGAAACGGCACCGCGTCCCACGACGCAATTACCGGCTCGGAAGCCTAAACCGGGAGGCTCGAGTAGCACTCAGGGCTTCGCACAATAATATTTTTATCGTATTCAATATTCTTATACTCAACAATAAACATATAGCAATAATTAATTCCAAAAATACCATATATTGCAATTTTCTAAACGTATTAAACACCTTACACGTAGCAATTACAATTTATTGTCTATAATTTTACCAATCCTCTTTCTAATCTTCTTCGCTCTCTTCGTTATCATAAGCTGTCTCTGAATCATTTTCAATCACTGTCAAGGCGACCAGATCCGAATTCCATAGCAACTTATTGTGATTCAGAAAAAGCACGTTGTTCAAGAATTGCAAGTGTTCTCCTTGTTTAGGATAATAATATGAATAGGTTTGTAATGATATCTTAATGTATTGTCAAATATTGGTATTTTCAACCAATCCCGTACAATATATTGGTATGGTCAAATGTATTAGCTCAATGTATTGTAGCCAAAAATTGCAGTATATTTTATCTACAATGTATTGGTGCACAGCCTTGTTAGCACCCGCGATCCCGGCAGGACAGGGAACCACCGGCTATTGTATAAATACCAGTTAAAAACTTAAATAAATCGTTATATATATACACACATATATATATATATGTATATATATATATATATATATATATGAGCCCTATGGCGTTAACCCGTGTTACCGAATTTCCGAAAGTAGAATTACAATTAGTTATTTATTTTGCTGATAGCTTCTCTAAAAAATACCACGTTTCAAAGTTCAAAACGCCGTTGACCTGTTTCTGGAGCAGCATCGTCAGAATCGTGTGGAAGCAATCTGAAGAACTATGTGCGCAAGAGCTCAATGAAAGGATGCACGCTATGGTTAGATATAATTACCATATAAAAAAATGTTAGCAATGATGTTCTTAACAACGCAATGGAACTGGTGTACAAGTTTTTGGAACATCTTCCCGGGAAATTCATTGCCACCCACTGATCTGGAAAAATTATGCGGGAGGTCCGGAATGGCGGCACCAGCGCTCGCCTGAATAGTATCGCTGATAGTGATCGCAAAGATCGGACAATATTGGCACGCCATTGGCGGCGGCATCCGATATGGCTCAGATTCATGGCAGGAAAAAGAGAATCAGTGCCGACGGCTGCTCCGGGCGTGCAAATACGCTCCGTGGGGCACCTGCAGAAGGCACCAGCGGTTGTTCCAAATCAGCCATCATTCTTGAGATGTTTCTCAAAAAATAGGCTCAATTTTAGTGAGCAAGCCCTGGATCTTGCCCTTTATCTGGTCAGCCCCTGCGAACTTTCGCAATAAAAAAATAATCGCTTTCGAAATCGCTGTCTTTCTGCTGACGAAGAGAACTTGACAAGCCCGATATTTTCAGCCTATATGTGTATAATTTGGACCAATATTCATGTAGTATCGCAGTCCGCGCGCACCCGGATTACCATGGTAACCCGGGTTACCACCATCGGGCTAATATGTAAATGATAGAAATAGTAATAAATAGTAATCACCCGTAAACTGACCGAGTCAAGCCTCTGCATCAATGGCTCTTCCGGGAGCTCGTAAAAGCCTGTTGGACTGGTCGAAGACTATTTGACCTTTGACTATTGGACAATGGGAACGAAGAGCTGTCGCGCTTCTTCAGTCTCCCTCGGCGGCGCTCCGGAATACATCTATTATAGTGTTAAGACCTAGCTCGCCGCCTTTAGGTATGGCGAGTTCGGCGAAACCGCAATCAGAGACTTCACAATGGTGGCACTCCTCATTCCTAAACTGAAGTGTAAGCGAATATTAATTTTATCTATTTACGTTTTTTGCCTTTAAAAATTGAAGCTTAAAGAGGCGAAATCATTTTTATATTTTTCTAAATGGGCAATTTTTTGAATTTTATACAATCAAAGTTAATTTAAATTGCTCCTAAAGTTAACGAAGTCTGCCATATTTAGACACTCTCTTAATGAAGCCAAAGTCACACTCTCAGAAGGTCTGGTTAGTACGAGTCCTGCCTTTCCTTTGCCGCTAAGCAGCTCTTAGAATACATAGGCAGTAACGGGATGGTGCATACAAAATTCTGCTTGGGCGGCAGAAGCAGCGCTACTGTTGGCAAACAGTCTGCTCCTTGCAGCGTGCGCCACCGTCGACCAGTCGGCGCTCCAGAAAGACACTGTCGTTCATCAGCTAAGGTTTCAGCATGGCTACAGGCCGCATTTGTCCAGCAGATTAGATTCCGGGTCACGCGCCAGTCAAGTTACGGTGAGCCAGCTGGCCGCTCTCAGAAGATTTAGTTCCCAAACAGTGCGTCATTAGTGCCCCCACCCCCAGTGCTCTGTGGGCACTTCGCCGTTCGAACGGGCGACCTAGACCTGAATTGTCAGCTATGGCAAGGGCTAAAACGAAGCCCCGATTCAGTAGTCTTTCCAAGCTTCTTAGTCTGCTGAGACTGCTAAAAATTCAGCCGCTAGTCTTGCAGGCAACTGCCTGTTAGCTACAGAATGCGTATGGAAAGCTGCTTACGGCTGCTTGAGTTTGCTATGTAAAACTCTCCTGCGTAACACCCATATAGTTTCTATGGTCTTGTGGCGATACAGACGGAGATACATATATAAATAGTCTTTATATTGGCATACGATTTTAAACTAGACAGTGATATATGGCCTGTCATAGAAAGCCTGGAATACACCTCCGCATCCAGAGTCTGAGTAGAAATTTGCTCCCCTGTTACCCGGTAGGGAGACTATTAGCTAGACAGTCGCAAAATATACGCGTGGTCTTCAACGAATGCTTAAAATTACCAATTATTTTCAGCTGGCTGAGTATTCTCGTTCTTTACGTACTTACACACTCATTGGATCAGGTAGCAGCTGGCTAAGGACCTTACGAGCTCAACTTTTCAATCTAAACTGGACTGCCGTAACCATCTTACTAGAACCACGGATATATACAAAAATACGACACTCGGATTAGCTCATTTAATTGGCGTATGCGACACCGTTGTTTCATTAATGTCTATGTTAAATTCTCCAACGTACTTGAAGGCGCCGCCGTGCAGTACGGCGCCGTTCTTCTATTGCTCGTAGAATGTCAGCTTCTCTGGCAAGCTGAGTCCACGCGTCAAGGTTTGCTGCAGCTGTTTACGTAGCCGCACCGATCGGATATAAAGTTAGGTCAACGCCACGCCCGCAAGACACTTCCTATCTCAAAAGAGGGCACGCGCTCCCGTCGCCCGAGAAATGTTGGCTGGCGTAGGCGCGATGTCATAGCTTTCGCTCGCTCCTCTGGCGCTCGGGCTGACGTGCCGTCTGGTCGTGCCGCCACGGTCGACTCGCCGACCCAGCGTGAATCGCTTCGCTCGTAGCCGCTTAGCCGACAGCGCCCTTAGGGCCTGCGGGACCTTGCGATCCCTGCAGTCCCGGCGGTCCAACGGCTCCCTTTGATCCCGCGGGTCCTGCAGGACCGACAGCTCCAGCTGTGCCGACGTTTCCGGTCGGTCCGACAGCTCCCTGTGATCCTGCAGGTCCCACTGGACCAGCGTTTCCCGTTGGGCCAACGGCTCCTTTTGGTCCCGCGGATCCCGCAGGACCGATGGGTCCAGCTGGACCGGCAGGTCCCACAGGTCCAACAGCTCCCTTTGATCCCGCCAGTCCTGCTGGACCGGCGTTTCCCGTTGGTCCAACAGCTCCCGATGATCCTGTGGGTCCCGCTGGACCAGTGGTTCCAGCTGGACCGACACTTCCCGTCGGTCCGACGGCTCCACGTGATCCCGCTGGTCCAATGGCTCCCGCTGGACCGGCAGGTCCCTGAGGTCCAACAGCTCCCTTTGATCCCGCGAGTCCCGCTGGACCGGCTCTTCCCGTCGGTCCGACAGCTCCCTGCGATCCCGCCGGCCCCACTGGTCCGACGGCTCCTGCTGGACCAGAAGGTCCCTGAGGTCCAACAGCTCCCTTTGATCCTGCGATTCCCGCTGGACCAACGTTTCCCGCCGGTCCAACTGCTCCCTGTGATCCTGTGGGTCCTGGTGGTCCCGCAACTCCTGCTGAACCGGCGCTTCCTGGTGGTCCAACTGCTCCCTTCGATCCCGTGGGTCCGGCAGGACCGGCAGCTCCTGCTGGACCGGTGTTTCCCGTCTGTCCGACGAGTCCCTGCGATCCCGCTGGTCCAGCTGGTCCGGCCGCACCCTTTGATCCCATGGGTCCAGCTGGTCCGGTGATGCCGGCCGACCCACGGGCTCCGATTTCGCCTTTGCTGCCGTCGGCGCCAGTCTGGCCTGTCGAGCCAGCGGCGCCCACGTCTCCCGTCGGTCCGACTGAGCCAGGCGCTCCGGTATCGCCGGGCGCCCCCGCCAGGCCGTCTCCGCCACTAGCTCCGGTAGGCCCCATCTGTCCCGTGGGTCCAGCTTCGCCGGTGGCACCAGCGTCGCCCGCTGCACCAGCTTCTCCCGTCGGACCTAGAGCTCCCGTCTCGCCAGCATCACCAGCCGGACCCGTCGCTCCACTGTCTCCGGTATCTCCTTTCGCTCCGGCGTCACCCGTCGGTCCAGCAGCTCCTGCGCTTCCGGGCGCGCCCGCCACACCGGTTTGGCCCGTCGCGCCGTCAGTTCCGCTCTGACCCGGCGCACCGGTCTGGCCATCGGCGCCCGCCGGTCCGGTCCTGCCAGACTCACCGGTTGGTCCCGCTGCTCCTGAGGCGCCATCCTCTCCCGTGGCGCCGGTAGCTCCCGGCTCGCCCTTTGCTCCCGGCTCGCCCTTTGCTCCCGCACTGCCCGGTGAACCCACTTCGCCGACCGCCCCCGTCGCTCCCGTCTGACCGGTGTCTCCAGTGACGCCGGAAGCGCCCCCAGGTCCCGCCAGTCCAGTCGCGCCTACAGCTCCGGCGTCACCTTTATCTCCTGTAAGTCCTGCCGATCCGGTCGCTCCAGCAGCTCCGGCGTCACCTTTATCTCCCGTAAGTCCTGCGGATCCGGTCGCTCCAGCAGCTCCAGCTTCACCTTTATCTCCCGTAAGTCCTGCGGATCCGGTCGCTCCAGCAGCTCCAGCATCACCTTTATCTCCCGTAAGTCCTGCGGATCCAGTCGCTCCAGTAGCTCCGGCATCGCCTTTGTCTCCCGTAAGTCCTGCGAATCCGGTCGCTCCAGCAGCTCCAGCATCACCTTTATCTCCCGTAGGTCCTGCGGATCCGGTCGCTCCAGCAGCTCCGGCGTCACCTTTGTCTCCCGTAAGTCCTGCGGATCCGGTCGCTCCAGCAGCTCCGGCTTCACCTTTATCTCCCGTAGGTCCTGCGGATCCGGTCGCTCCAGCAGCTCCAGCTTCACCTTTATCTCCCGTAAGTCCTGCGGATCCGGTCGCTCCAGCAGCTCCAGCTTCACCTTTATCTCCCGTAGGTCCTGCGGATCCGGTCGCTCCAGCAGCTCCGGCGTCGCCTTTGTCTCCCGTAAGTCCTGCGGATCCCGTCGCTCCAGCAGCTCCAGCATCACCTTTATCTCCCGTAAGTCCTGCGGATCCGGTCGCTCCAGCAGCTCCAGCATCACCTTTATCTCCCGTAAGTCCTGCGGATCCGATCGCTCCAGCAGGCCCAGCATCACCTTTATGTCCGGAGTCACCCTTCAATCCCTGCTGCCCTGGAGGTCCTTCCTGACCGGGCGAGCCAGGCGGACCAGGCGGACCAGCCAGGACTACGCCAGTCGCATCTTGCCTCCTATGTCTCTGCAGAACGGACAAAGAGAAACGTGGGGCTGGTGGTGAGCACTCGCTCGCATGACAGGCACTGGAGGACGATGGGCGGCTGAGAGCCAACCGACGAAGTACGGAAGTACGAGCAGCAGTCGCGTCTTAAGAAGCGATACTTTGCAGCAAATGTAAAGCGCCTAGAAAGGGATTAAGTTCTCTGAGGGCGCTTGATCAAGTGAATTATTATTATTATCATTATTATTATACTACGAGATGTTGTCTATGTAGGCATGCTTAGTCCGACCGCCGTGCTGCTGCTTCTGTCGTTGGTGCAGGGCTGTTTCAATGTGTTCTGAGAGTCCGTCCTCATTGCTCTGGAGCCAGCGGCAAAATCTCATGCTACTACAGCCGAGCTTATGCCGGTCACCTAGTTCTGCCACCTTCTCCTTCTCCTCGTCATTCTCGCAGCAGCTTCTCGAAGACTGGCTCGATACTCTCACGAGCCGTGCCGTGCGACTATATACCAGCGATTGAAACGTTACGGCCAGCATCGTTTCAATCCGCACTGAGCGCCAGGGTGACTGCCGTTGCTACGGCGGCACCCGAAGTGAGGCTCCCGGAATCACTCATCCGCAAAGAAACGACCGAGCCACTCGGGCGGGCGGGAGGCGAGCTCTCGAACTGCAGCGATTCCGTTTCCAATTCAGACTCAATCGAGGATAACTCTTTCATCGCTGTCTCCGTCCATCCATCACGTCTTGAACGATGCTGGCAGAGCGACCTTCTGCCGGCCTCGTTCTGCTCGCGTCCTACTCTGCCGCCGCCGCCTCCGGCCCCACCTTAAGGCTTCTTGAGTGGTTGTGCAAGCGAACCAATTAAGCAACTTCTCGCTCGCAGCGATGGCCGCCCTGGTGAAGTTGCCCCGGAGCGCTGAATGCGGTTAGCTGACTACAAAATATGATCTCGTAATTAAGGTGCCTATCAATTAGAGAGGGAACCATTTTGGACTTTTGGGTGCTGCCCATTGCCTTTCGAACAGATGTCCAGTTGACCAACGTGAGAAAGAAGAGGTCACATCTGCTGTTTGGTAAACGAATCCGAATATCCGCCGGTTGTTGGCCTTACCGTTAACATAGCTGTTTTACACTCGCTTACTCGGTGGATGAAGGGCCCCTAAGCAGTTGCAGTCTGAACTGTCTGCCTTACGCCGAAAGAATTGTCTTCTCTTTCCTGAAAAGAATGGCCTCGCCAAAGCGGAAAAAGATCTGGCTTCCAACTGAGCATTTCCTCTGCTACGAGGCTGATAGCAGCGCAGTCCTACATTAATTGTATTAATTTATCGACATATTTTGGTCAACCTGCTTCCTTCTTTCCTTGTTGCGGCGAATTGACGCTTTTGCTGTCGCTTTGTCAAACTTTCCCTAATAAGAATATTACAAGTCTCACATTTGTATAGCGTCTTCAGAGAACTCAATCTCTTTCTAGGTACTTTATGTAAGCTGTAAAGAAAGATTGGTCGGATATTATTAGTAGCGTGCTCAACGTCAACAAGCATAAGCGCTGTTACAGGTGATATGCACAGGGTCAGCATGCAAATATCGTTACTGGCAGCGTGCACAGTGCCAGCGCCCATGAGCACACGAAGGACGATACACATAAAGCCACTAAATACCGCGATTAATGGATGCAGTTTAGCTTCTTTCTATAGTTCTTACATCAGGGGATGTCTTGAAAGTAAGTCAAATAAGTTAAGCCAAGTAAGTCGGGAGTGAGCTGTAGGTTTTGAGAGCTAAAGATAAACTAAACTAAACCATACATAATAGACCAACTGGAGATACGTTGATCTCCAAAGGATTCGAGGCGTAGGTGTACGAGGTGTAGCTACATGATTTAATACAGAAAAGCTGATCGTACAATGCCTAGCTTAGTGGAGGAGTTGTTCTCATAAGTGATAACAAAAATAGTGATACTACATTTGATATAGTGCCCTCAGAGAACTCAATATCTTTCCGGGAACTTTGCATTCGCTGCAGAAGAAGCATACACACAAAGCCACTAAATGCCACGATAAATAGATGCAGTTTAGCTTCTTTCTATAGTTCTTACATCAGGGGATGTCGTGAAAGTAAGTCAAGTAAGTTGAGCCAAGTAAGTCGGGAGCGAACTGTAGGCTTTGAGAGCTGAAGATAAACTAAACTAAACCATAGATAATGGACCAACTAGAGACACTTTGGTCTCCAAAGGATTCGAGGCGTAGGTGTACGTGGTGTAGCTAAATGATTGAATACAGAAAAGCGGATGGTATTATGCCTAGCTTAGTGGAGTTGTTCTGATAAGTGATAAAAAAAATAGTGATACTACATTTGATATAGTGCCCTCAGAGAACCCAATATCTTTCCGGGAACTTTGCATTCGCTGCAGAAAAAGCACGATCGATAGGCCGGAGCAAGAGAATGAGTGGACCTAAATGTGAATGCAGGAGCCTCGAGGTCAATCTGCTGCTTGACTGGAAGACAGTGCAGGTCAGCGAGAATTTGTGTGACGTTGCAACTGCGACGCTCACGAAAGACAAGCCTGGCTGATGGGGTTGGACACCAACTGTAGGCACCAACTGAGTGCAGACATTCGTAGACCAGCAAGCAGTGCGCTAGAGGATTCGAGCCAGTACGTCACTCATGCATTTGCCAATTTAGATGTGGTATCCCCGTCTAAGCTAGCCCAAATTGTAGCGGTGTTAAGTAGCTATTTAGGCCGAGTTCAACGTGGTCATCTAAATAAAGATTTCTTTGGAACAGGACACCTAGATCTCGTACAGATGCAACAGGTGATATATAATTCATTTATTCATTTTCATTCACTCGATACGCTGACAACGCTGATTTGTAAGCGTTAACATTTTAATTTCTAAATCAATTGCACATGGTTTGCGTGTAGATAGTAAGTTTGTTTTACCGTTATTCGATTATGGAAATTTTTGTATATCCTTGTGCGGATGTCATCGAAAAATGCAGCAACGGAATTGAGAGGACTCGAAGCGCTGGTGGGCTGGGAGGGGTTACAGTGAGGGTACGAATGCGTGTCGTCTGAATAGAAGTGACAGCCTAAATTGTGCCCAGCAATCAAATACATCCACAAGTGGGAGAGTATAAGCCGTGAGCAGGATCAAGCCGAGCATAGAGCCCTGAGGTACCACATATTTCAGAGGTTCCTCGGATGATCTTTGTCCATGCACATCAAAACTCTGGAGTCTCTGACTAAGATAGGACTTCAACCATTGCATTGCAGTACCTGTGATCCCCAGTTAGATGAGAGGCACTCGAGAAGGACTTCGACAGTGTAAACAGCTGCGGAAAGATCGAGAAAAACAAGCAGATAGACTCTATCTAAGTAAGCATTCCTTAGAAGGGCATTCGAACTGCTGCTCATACTAGACCCTAGCCGTGTGGATGGATTAAAAGGCTTTGCTGTTCTAATAGGTGATGCTGTCGTGCGACCATCACCACGTGCTCGAAATTTAGGTGTCGTTTTTGACAGCTGCCTCAATTTTAAAAGCTTCATTCAGAAGACAGGTCCTACAGCTAGCCATCACGTCCGATCCCTATCCAAGATTAGGAGCTGTCTTCTGTAGTGGCTTTCAAAAAATTTAACTACCTCCTCAGTTCCGTCTCAGCAGGATTATTGTAATTCCCTTTTGGCTGGGCTGCCAAAGAAAGCAACTAGGCCACTGCAGCTGGCAACGAATATGGCTGCAAGGCTAGTCTTCAACTCCCAGAGGTTTGAGCACGTGTCTTCTTTGCTAAAAGAGCTAATATGGAAGCCGGTTGAGCAACGGATAGTGAACATGGTCTTATGCTGACCCACAAGGCCCGCCATGGCTTGCCTCATCCATACCTAGCTAAATTCTTGGACCAGTTTCAGCCTCTTTGTGCCCTCAGGTCCTGTTTTGGCAATATATTAGCTGTTCCGTTCCTTAACTTAATGCCGTCGGCGACTGAAGCTTTAGCTCTGCCGTTCATAAACTGTGAAACTTGTTTCCACAATTCTTACGCAACGACAGATACTCTCCTGCTGCCGAATATGGCTCATCCTTTCAGTGGTCCTGAACTGCTGCCTCCATGCTACTCACTACCTCAACTGCTCTCCAGACTCTGCAAAGCTTCCCATTTTCTCTTTGTTGTGTGAGACGAGGTCTGTTGGCTACCGAATGCCTACCGAAACCCGCTTAGGCTTTGAGTTCGCTCTGCAAAACTCTCCTGCGAAACACCCACATAGTCTTTATGACTTTGTGGAGTTACAGACGGAGATACATTAGGAACCCTAAGCAATGCTGACTCTGTTTAGCAATTAGCTGAGAAACCTGACTGACGCTTACTTGCTAGATTCGAAGTTTCAATATGAGGTGAGCTGGTCTACCGCGACTCGTTCCTGTGTCTTTGATAGGACCGGTAGACGGAAGAAGAACCGGCGAATGTAGCTCCAGCTCCATTAGTTTACTGTTGTTTTCTTAAGTAGTGGCTTGATTCAGCCTTTTTTGAAAAGTTCTGGGAAATGACCTGAGACTAACGACACAGTTGTAACCTTAGTTATACATAGTAGCAGTACAGTGCATCGTCCAAGTAGGACAGTAGAAATATAGTCTAGAAGACTCGGGATTAGGATACGAACCATTTCGTACTCTTTTGTATAGCACCCATGGCCTCTTGGCAGCATAATGCGTAGTACTGATATCGAAATAAGGGGCCATTTCTGACGTTTAGTAAATACGAATACTCCCGCACACGTACATGAAGAGCCAATACGCTGCAGCATTCAGAGCTGTGGGCCATACGCCGTCGGCCATACTCTCTCTCTCTCTCTCTCTCTCTCTCTCTCTCTCTCTCTCTCTCTCTCTCTCTCTCTCTTCGTGGCTGGGAAAAGAATGAACTGGCTGGAAGGAAAAGGAACCCGGCTCGCACCTGAGAGTTACCTCAGCTGAGGATTCGACGGCACTGTGGGCTTACCTTGAGAGAATTACCTTCTAGACATTTTTGACTAACCCGCTTTCTTTTGCTATGGTTGCGGGGCTTTATAATTGCTTAATGGCAGCGTTTGTGTTGAATCCGCTGTCTGTACAATGACAGCGTACTGCTACGGAGAAGTCATCCAAGAGGAGGACAGCCGACCCAATAATACACTTGCAGATTAGTCCCTATTTGAGAGGCCGTTGCTGCGACTAGATCCAGCGTGGCTTTCTTACAATTGTAATAAGCTGCCTGCCGTATCGTCCGTCGGCTCTATCTTCAGGTGTGCAACTGCTCACACAAATATCAACCCAAAACAGGTTCGTTTTATTCTTCTGGTCGCGGTGAACCTTACCCTCAAAATCGTCGACTGGAATCGTGCTCTTGAGAGCGCGCACGAACGCGCCCCCGCCACTCGGTTCACCGCCTGAATCACCGCTCGCCGGCGCTCACCTCGAGGCACGCGAAAAGCCCCGACCGCCGAGCCGATCTGCCGATCGCCTGCTGAGCCGCCTCCGCGCGAGCGGCGGCTCGTCGCAGCGTCACTCGGCGATCGCAGAGTGACGTGGTTTCAACCTTCACCTCGAGAAAACTCTGCTCGAGATCACTGACTGCTACTGGCTGTGACCGAGGCGGCCGCTAGCAGCCAGGGTGCACCGGAAAAAGCAGCGCTAGTGTCCAAAAGCACGACATCGGCGGCGGCGGCAGCGGCGTTCTAAGGTATCTGTGAACGCCGACGGGTCAGGTCCCCGAATAGGACACTCGTGCAACCTCTGAGGCTGGCGAGATTTTCAGGTGTATTGTAATGAAACAACATCTCTCCAGCCGGGGACTTAGGCATATCTTTTCAGCCGCCACGAGCCTCTTTTGCATGCAGCTCACTTCCGTGACTACTCTCCCGACTCGCCTACGCTTCATTTGTTCGCTTTTTGTTCGTGAGACGGAGTCAAGTTGCCACCGTATGCACTCCGAAAGCCTCTAACGCGTTGAGTGCACCGTCGAAAACTCTCCAGGCTCACTGATGATAGTAATTCTACATTACCGCGTTGTCATAGTGGCTTTGCGGAGTTACAGATGGTGATCATACTACAATCGCGAAGAATTAATGCCGTTGGCCAAAAACGACGCCCTGGTTTGCCTTAGAGGTTAAGGCGCTACTCTTTGAAGACCGAGGTCAAGGTTCTTGCCTCCAGCGACTGCTTTCGTGGGCTGGAGCACGACGGCATCTGTGAGGCGCCTGGCTTGAGATTGAGTTCTCTCAGAGGGGCGCAATATGGATGGAATTAAATGGCTACATATTGTCCGGGTAGGATATACCTCCGGGTATTCCGCTGAAATCTTCTCTGTGACTGTCTCCATGAGCTGTCCTCGTGTATACTTCTCGAAACAGTACCTGCTTAGCAAATGGTGCGATGTCGCGATCAGTCGATACCTACCGGCGGGCCTTCTTCGGTGGGTCAGGTATAATAATGAGACACTCATTGCATTCTGCGTTCGCCCCTATCAAATGCTTGGCTATCAAAAATGCGACCCGCACGTTGAAAGCACTGATAGGCACTCATTGCGGTAGTAGCTCACTCGCCGTGCCTCAACATGCTGTCAAAATACTACCGATGGCAGTTACTAAGGTCCGATGCAAATTCTAAGGGGTGCGTCTGCCAGTCCGGCTACATGCCAAACCGAATGCATGCCACTTTATCAGCATCGATCATTTATTGGACTGTCTCTAAAGTTCCGCCTATCAAATTTCCACTCTAAAATTCAAATGCTTATTTATCCGCGATCAGGCGGTCGAGGCGAAGCTAGACAATATTCTGCTGACCAAAATGTGGATTACGCAATGCTTCGGTTGCGAAATATCTAAGATCACCCCATCCGGATTCTGATTATTTCAGTCCATGTGATCTGACCAGGTTGATAGAGGGATTGCAATTGTTGTCCGCGAACCTTTTGGCTATAAGAAATGCAGTTTTAGCATCGTTTGAACTGGTTGCAGTAGGGTCCTCATCAAAGTCAACGCCTCTCGCTGATGTGCTATACCGACTTCCTTCTGGCTTCAAAACTTTTTTACAGAGGAGCTATCTGACATCCTTAGAGCACTATCACACCCTCTCCCCCCCCCCCCCGCTAAAACAGAGCCCGTTGAAGCCCTACGTGCATAGTGCTGCTTCATCGATTATAAGCATAATTTTTCGCAATTTTAGGAATATGAAGCAAGAAGCTGACGCTCCCGCAACTGAAACCTAAGAGAAACCACCATTAGCTACAAGAAGCTCTATTGTAAGCCACTCTCGTGAATGAGCGCTTTGAGAAACGCTGCGGCCGGAGGATTCGGCCTACTGATGTGAGGCCTTTACTCACACGCGCCGCGTCGTTAGAGGAGACGCTTACCATGAAATATAGAGAGAAAAATGAACCAGCATTAAAGCAAAAACCCAGAAGGACACACCAAGTCGGGTGCTTCATGTAGCCCAATCGAAGCTTTTCAGGCTCAATTACCTCACGCACCATAATCGCACCTCCGGTCATGTGGCGCAACGGCATTGCTGCCCATGCGAAGCTACTCTTCGAGTGCTGTAAAAGTCTGACGTATTTTGAAATTCAAATCATCAGATGAGATGACCCCTTACGGGAATATGTCTTTTTTTAGCTCGACGATTCGACTTGCTGGTGGCTTTGCCGCTGATCACGTGACCGCTGCATGACAGCGACGGTCGGTGCTTCTGCGGCTCCGCGTCGCTTCTTTTTTTGTTACATCAGTTGGACTGCCCAGCAAAGCGAGTCGTCAAGCGCTGCACGTAGCTACACGTCTCCTTTACTCAGCTAAAAGAACCAGAAGCAATCGGTGCGTGGGACTCGTCTGCCTGCCCACCTAGCGGCGGCCAAAGTCGATGCCGCTCATGAGACGGTCACGTGACGGTCAGCGATGGCGCGACGATTGGATCGTCGGCCCGGAAGTGGAAGACGAGCGAGTTCTTTTCCCGCGAAGAATTTGAAACGGCGGTGCCAGCTAAGCCGGCGGGATAATTATTAATGGCGATTGTGCGATTATGCTATAGTTTATTGCCGAGGCCGTATTAAAGGCCGGCACCCTGAGATAGGCGGACAGTCAGGATTCGAGACTCGGGGCATTGGCGCTGGAGCTCATTTGTGCGCTAGGCCACAGACCGTTGGCGTACGTCATGGCCGCTGTTAAGCGCTAATTAACCGTCCGCAGCTGTCAAATGGACTTGTCTACGTTATGGATGCGAATTTGATACGTTAATGTATGAGCGCTTTTCACCGCTTCCGCATTTCTGCTAATATCGAAATGCCTGCGTGCATTGGGGCAGCATCTAACGATAGTAATAATAATAATAATACGCTTGATGTAGCACCCTCAGAGAACTCAATCTATTTCTAGGCAGTTTACGTTTGCTGCAAACGAAATAGAATTCATTTATATAGCGCCCCAAGAGAACTTAATCTCTATTCAGGCGCTTCACATATGCCTTGGGGCTCGAGCCCACGACCTCAGTCAGACCTTGGTCGGGGCGAGCACCTTAACGCTAGACCAAACCAGCTTGGCGAAGCATGCATCTCCGTCAGTAACTCCACAAAGCCAAATAGACTAAGTGGGTGTTACGCAGGAGAGTCTGGTATAGCGCACTAGCAGACTAAGCGGCTTTCGGTACGCATTCAGTAGCCAAATGATTTCAACTCACGCAACAAAGTGGAAAGCCTAGCAGAGTCAGGAGAGCAGTTGAGGTAGTGAGTAGCATGGAAATAGTAGCTCAGGACCGCTGAAAAGGATGATGCCATAGTCGGCAGCAGGAGAGTAGCTGTCTTTGCGTAAGAAGTGTGGAAGCAAGTTTCACAGTCTAGGACCTGCAGGGCTAAAGCTTCTGTCGTCAACGGTCATTAAGCGGAGGAATGGGACAGCTAGTTTATTGTCCACACAGGACCTGAGGGCGCCACGAAGAGGCTGAAACTGGTGCAGCGGTGCTCAATGACAACAAGGTTAACCTGGTTAGTGGCAGCATGCACAGTGTCCACACACGCATAAGCGCGCAAACACACGTTCGTTTCGTTCGCACCTACCCGTACCTAACCGCGATTAAAGGTTCTGGCACGTCACCAGTATCCGTCGCGCGTCGGCTAGCACCACTGCGAGCGCTGTATTTGCGACCTAGACCGGACCGGATGTGGATGCCACACAGTGAGCGTTTATAATAAAGCTTCGGCTGCTTAGAGTGTGACCCTACCCGCTAGCGGAGGCTGGCCGGTTTCGTGCGCCGCTTTCGCCGCCGCCGCCGCCGCCGCCGCGCCCCAAGCAATCACCGGCCCTGTTGGAATGTTGAAAGAATGTTGGAATGTTGAAATAGGAGAGATATCGCGGCGCAGCCGGCGGCTGCGGCGGCTGGCTTCGGGCAAGTAGAGTCGCGTCGCGGAACGCAGGCCGACCGAGATGCCGGTGGTCGCGCGGTGACCACGGACGCCTGCGCCGCCGAGTGCGCGCTGCTCGCCCCTCCAAGCGATCGGCCTGAGGGCGGCGGCGGCGGCGGCGGCGGTAGCGGCGGCGGTGGCGGCGGTAGGAGCCGCTAGACGTCGGACCGGCGGCTCGACGCTTGGCGGACGCGGGCGCGCTGCTCGCACACTCACGGTCTGCTGGCTTTTCGCGGTCTTCTCGAGCGCCGCTATTCGCGCCTCCAGCAGTCGAGCGTACTCCTCCAGCGTGCGGGTGTCGTTGGCGCTCCGCTCGGCGACGCCTCCGACGAGCAGGCTCGTCACCACCAGCGAGGCGCACTGGGCGGCCACGCAGAACGCCACCAGCGACAGGAGCGTCGCGTACGCGCATCGGCTGGCCGACGGCGGCGGCGGCGACGGCCCGTCGCTCGATGCCGTCGCCTCGCCGCAGCCGTCGCCGCCGTTCTCAAGCAGTCGCTTGTCACCGTGGCGGGCTGCAACGTGCGGCGAATCGCGCAGCGCGCGAGCTGTTACGAGTCGAGAGCCCGGGCCTGCTCGCGCGTCCGCAGTGAGTGCGTCAGCGGGCCGCTTCCGCCTTACCGCCCATCGCCGCTGCTGCCACCGTTCGGTGAGGAGGAGGAGGAGGAGGAGAAGAAGAGGCGAAACCCCGTCCACGGACGGACGGACGGATCTGCTTTTTACGACGCCCTGGGTGCCGCAGAAATCCGGCGTCCCCAGCGGGCCGCTTCCAAGTGTTGCAGCCGGCGCTAGGGACGGTCGCATTTATTCGCTTGCTTTCAACACCGGATGCGAAGGAAAAAGGGATCAGAAAAAAACCAATTAACTCCTATTGTGACAGCGACTGCCTAGAACTAGGCAGAGCTGGCTGGACTGCGTCCGCACGAGCGCCGATGGTACGGATGAGAACGTTACAGAAGATAGCGGGCCCGGTCTCACGTACATGTAGCCAATCGATAAGAGGACGGCAATGTGTAATACCCACTGTGAAGCGTTCGTTCGATGCTAAAAGGCGAGCAAGCACGGCCATTGCTTTAATGTAGCCATCGGCAGCCATCAGTAGTGGAGCTGGCTACATGGAAGCGGTCGTTGCTTGAGTTGCCGCGACCTCAGCTCATCAATAATCTCGATCCTCTTTGCTACCATCCAAGAAAAGCAAATGCACGGGAAAATAACAACGCGTGCATTTCCAGTCTTGGCATTTATCCAGCCGAATAGACGTAGTTTAAATTCAATTTCAACCGAACAAAACGTCGAGATATTTTGAACAGAATCTTCGACTGTATTAAAAGTCTGGTTTCACTAAATCTGGCACTACGTGACCACAAGATAAGTTTGAGTTTAAGTGAGCGTACAAAGGTTGGAAATATTCTTTCCGCGATCAAGCTCGATACTCATGGATACTAATGGAGGAACACATTCAATGTGTATAAGAAAATCCAGGATTCTTTTTTACAACGTCGCGCGAAATTAAAAGCGAATTCATTCACCTTCTCGCAAAACTGTAAAAAGCAGCTCATTAGCAGAAATAAGAAAAAAAGTACTGAGATATCTTGATCGATTAAACTCCTCCCTATCTAGGACGTAGGTAGAAACTTGCCCGGGACATCAGGCACAACGGTGCGGATTTGAAAGTAAGAAATTTATGATAAAAGAAGCATTTGTAGGTTCTGTTGAGGTACACGCAAAATATGCTGCACTACTTTAAAAGGTAATCCAAAAGACTCTTAGATCCGACAAAATCTCCTTGGCCAACTTCCGATCGCAGCGATACGATAATGCTGCTATTATTATGACTGGACACACATGTCCGGCCTACAACAGCGAATATACGCCAGAAATTTCAGAAACAGTCGAAACCTCTTGTTACTTCTATCGCATTCGACTCTTCGATGGGATAAATTGGAAAAAGTACTGCCTTTAACAGTAAAGCCGGAATCCGACAAACGCTGGAGTTCCCCGTCAGAAGCTGTCAGAGCTATATACGAAGGACTTATCGAACTTGTACAGCTGCTGAAAGCATTACAGAATACCTATCAATAAGTTCTTAAACCGCAAGTGAAGCAGCACAGTCGCTTTCAATGATATTAAATTTCAACTTTACAGTTATACTGGAATTCCGGAAAGTTTTTCTCAGAAACTTTGACAGAATCCCAGAAACGGGTCCAGGATTATACGATGAATCATAGGTAAGAAATTGGATCGATGGTAAGAAATTGTAACGGATATTGAAGACTGCAAAATTTTACTCGGGACGTGAATCGAAAATGTGACGAAAACTCCAATGAATCTCCTACATTTTCTAGTTGTACACGATGCGATGCATTTCTAAATCTTTGAATTTCTTTTCTAATTCTAATTCTGATGGTTGCGGTAGTAATAGCCAGCTGTGAAAGATCTTCCAGAAAATTAAAACCTATTTTACCATATTGGCGTGTTTCAATGAGGCAAGGCTTGCAATAAACCGGGGCACGTACGGGCGACGGAGGGCGAGCGCCCGCGGCCCACGAATTCTGTGGCTGGGTACGCTGGGGATAGCATGCTCAGCTGTGGGCGTGTCTTCGCCGTCACGTGGCTCCGCCCCCAGGCTGACGTTCCGTCCGGCCAACTGGCGAGCTGCTTGCCGGCACGTGACGCGCTCCTTGCCGCCCAATTCGCTTTCTGGCGTGTGCGTCGGCCTGTACGCACGCTATCCACTCTCTTCTCTCTCTTAATACCACGTGCTCCGGAGCAGCACGCACTATGGCTGCTATATCACATAATACAGCCGTCGTTGACAACGCCACGACTCGCTTGTGGGGGCTTCGCTCTTCGTCGCCCCGCCATCTCACGCCCACGAGCCCCTACACAGCTACCGCCAAATACCGCCAAATAATGCGCACGAGCGATCTCTTGGAGCGCTGCCCGGTTAGCTGCGACAGCTGATTACTATGAGCCAACGGCAGCAGACGCTGCGGCGCTTTGTTGCTGCGAGTTTACGTTGGATGTAGCCGAGCGGCTGGCGTCCGAAGCGAGCGCACAATGCCCCGACTCACTACTGCCTGGTCACCACTCACCCCGACTCACTGCCACCGCCGGCGTTCACTGGCCTCACGCCAGCCACTACCGAGGCCAAGTGCCGAACGTCGTGTTCCAGCTCAATTCGAACATGCGTCCCTCCCAAACGGCTTTGAGTGGCTGAGCACGCGTCTCACAGACAGAGAGAGAGAGACAGAGAGAGACAGAGAGAGACAGAGACAGAGACAGAGACAGAGAGAGACAGAGAGAGAGAGAGAGAGAGAGACAGAGAGAGAGAGAGAGACACACACAGAGAGAAAATGAGAGAGAGAACGAGATAGAGAGAGAGAGAGAGAGCGCGAGAGAAAGGGAATGAGAAAGAGCGAGATAGGGCGAGAGAGAGCGAGAGAGAGAGAGAGTGCGAGAGCGAAATAGAGAGAGAGAAAGCGAGAGAGAGCGATAGAGCGAAAGAAAGGGAGCGAGATCGACATTGCAAGTGCAGCGTCTTGCTCACGGCGATTGCCCAAGCGCCATCTTGGCGATTCACAGGTGGAGCGACGGGAAACAGGGGCATCCTGGGTGAAATCGGATGCTATTAAAGTTGTGTCAGCGTGAGGGCAGTCCGCGAGTCCGCTTAAAGACTTTGCCTTGGTCCGCTAACATGCGAATAAAGACAGATTCGATTGAAAGGGCTCGAACTGAAGAGCGCGTCATCGAGTACGGCCTTTGCAAATTTTTTCGATACTCGCCATTTGCGAAGCCGAGAGATCGAGCATAGATATTAGTCGATGAACTAAAAAGTGACTGCCGGGCCGAAGAGCGTCCGTTGGGCGATATGCGTGCATAACTGCGGCAGAAAAGAGACCGCTGCAGCAAACAAGTCCAGCGGCGCCTACTGAAGATCGATGGATTGATTATTTCTACGCGGCACGAGCAGCATGAGTTTTCATCAGGCGAGCCTTGTGTCGGCATTGGGGTCGTAAGAAATCCAGGTCGCAACCGGTGCCAAGCGGATGGAACGTCCGCGCATCGGCCGGCTCCGGAGATCTGGGCAGAGATTGTCACAGTTGGTGCTTGAGCAGTGTCACTTGCTCGCCCGATCGCTCCGCGGAATGAGCCGGCGGCAGCGAGGCGGCGACGCGATGCCGCCGCCTCCTCCGCCGCCCATGAAGCGAGTCGACGAGTGAGGACTTCACGCTCTGCACTGGGCGATCCCGGACGTATTCGTCTTGCTTTCTCCTCTCACGTGGCCTGTCCGTATTTTCCAGCTCACTGCCCAACACTAGGGGTAGGTTTGACATTAAAAATGTGAATGATAATAATAAGAATAATACTGAATCACTTTTAAAGCGTGCTGTGAGAGCTGCGTTTAATGCAATTTAGTGCTTCTCCGTCTGTGACTCCTCAAAGCCACCAAGACTATGGAATGTTACGCAGGAGAGTTTTTTTAGAGAGGACTCACAGCCTAAGCGGCTTTCCGAACGCATTCGGTAGCAAACAGACGCGTAAAAAAGAGGAACTGAGAGGCATGGCTGAGAGGAGAGGCAGTTGAGGTAGTGAGTATTGAAGCACTTGAGGTATTGAAACGGCAGCTCAGGACGGCTAAAAAGGATGTGCCATACTCAGCAGAAGCAGAGTAGTTGACGTTGCTGAAGAAATATGGAAGCGATTTCCACAGTCTAGGACATGCGCAGCAAAATCTTCTGTCTTTAAGCTGGGGAACGGATAATTTAGTGTTCATGCAGGACCTGAGGACACGAGTAGGCTGAAACGGGTGCAGCAGTTCAGCTAGATATGGAAGAGCCAAGCCGTGGCCTTGTGGGTCAGGACAAGAACTTTTGCTATGTATCTATTGCTCAACCGGCAGCTATCCAAGCTCTCTGAGCAAAGGAGACACATAAGCAAACCTCTAGTATTTGCAAACTAGCCGTGCAGTCACATTCTCAGCAAGCTGCAGTGGTCTGGTGGCTTTTCTGAATATCTTAATACGCACTTCACGTGAGCTCAAAATGAAGCAGCCTTTTTAAGTTCGACTCCTGATTTTCGCTAGCGAGAGAAGTATTAACAAACAATAGCTGCGATTCCGTCTTGCAACTATTTCTTTACCCTGAATTCCTGCGTCACGTCAAATGGGTGTTTGCCGAAGCGTCCCATCGTCCACCGGTCTCTCCGAAAGTAGTTATCCCGAGAAGTTCGACCTTCATTACCTCCACTACGCTTTAAGGTCGAGAAGACGGGCGGGTCTTCCGCGGCGAGAGATCTCGACCTTAAGGTCGCATTCACTACTGACCGCCGAATGCTGGCCTTTCGCAGACTGGTAATGATTGTGCAAGGGCTGTCGCTTAGCTGCCGGATGAGCTAAACGCTAGCTGATGGCGTCGGTAGCGACGCCGGAAGAGCCTCCTAACGACGAGAACTTGCGGCGGTGGCAGATTTCGAGCGCAGGCCTCGAGCCGTTGCGGCATCGCTCAATGCTGCAAGACGAGCGGTGCCGCCGAGGGCGGGCAGCAGCAGCAGCAGAGCTGCAGGCGCCAGGCACTGCTACCTATCCAGGCTGTTGCTGCTGCTGCCCGCCCCGTAATGGCAGCCCTCGCAGAGGCTGCACGCTGGCACGCCCGCCCGGCGGGGGCGGCAAGCCTCAGCGGTGCATCATGCCCACTCGTCGGCCACGCGTCCGAGTAGCTGGGCTCGCAGCTCTCACCTTCCGATAGCGGTTCGATAGGCGGCTTGCCTAGCGCCGCACCCTCCATTCAAGCGAGCGCGAAATAAACGATTGAACGTGACGGATCGCTCGGCTTTTTTGCGCTGTCAGTGTTCGCCGCGTCCACCTCAGAGATGGCACGCCATCGCTCTGAGAGCTAGCGAGTTCGTGTGAGCTCGTGCGACAGCTTTCTTCGGTGGCGGTGATGATAACTTGAAAGGGTTCGGCGGCGGTAGCTCATGCGATTCGATTGAAGCAAGCTCATCACTTTACGAATGTGTCTACAGTCCTCTTCCGAGCTTATACATTCTATCCCTCTCCTCTCTTTCTCGCTTTCTCGTCTTTCATTCTTCTCTCTCTCTCTCTCTCTATCGCTCACTCTATCTCTCACTCTTTCTCTATATCTGTCTCTATAGCTGTCTCTCTGTCTCTCTCTGTCTATCTCTCTCTCTCTGTGTCTCTCTCTTTCTCTTTCTATCTCTTTCCGTCTATCTGTCTCTCTGTCTCTCTGTCTCTCTCTGTCTCTCTGTTTCTCTCTGTCTCTCTCTGCCTCTCTGTCTCTCAGTCTGTCTCTCTACCACTCTATCTTGGTCTCTCACTTGCTCTCTCTCTCTCTCTCTCTCTCTCTCTCTCGGTCTCATTCCGCCCGTCTTTACCCATCGCTCTGTCTCTCTCTCCCTCTCTCTCTCTCTCTCTCTCTCTCTCTCTCTCTCTCTCTCTCTCTCTCTCTCTCTCTCTCTCTCTCTCTCTCTCTCTCTCTCTCTCTCTCTTGCTCTCTCCGCCCCTGTCTCTCTCTCTCTCTCCATTAGTTTCTCTGTCTACTCTCTCTCACTCCCTCTCTCTGTCTCTACCTGTCTCTCTTGCTGTCTTTCTCCCGCTCTATCTTCTCTTTACATTCTCTGCCTCTCTCTCTCTCTCTCTCTCTCTCTCTCTCTCTCTCTCTCTCTCTCTCTCTCTCTGCCTCTCTCTATGTCTCTCTCCCTAGCTCTCCTTCTCGCTCTCACAATCGCTTAGGGCTTCCTTGCATGCTGAGCTGAGCTCTTGAACGCTAAAGGAAGAGACGCTTGTTTGCTTCAGCCTCCGTGGTTGAAGTTGGTCTGCACTGCTGCTAAAAGGTATTTAATAAGTAAGTTCATAGTTCCTGAAAATCCCAGGAAACGTTGATGTTAACGGTCCTTTGATGCATCTCCCTTTTTGCGAACAGAATGGAATAACAATAACATTGATAAGAAAAACGGTAATATGAAATTTGCTTAGCACCGTGAGAGAATCTAGTCTCTTGCTTGGAACTTTAAACATGCTGTCAGGAAAGCGTCAGTAGCAGACTGGTTTGCCCCAGCGGATATGGTGCCTGCTCCGAATAAAGCCAATGTGAATGTACTTGATCACCGAGGTCGTGGCGTCGGGGCCGTGGCATATGTAAAGCGCCGGAATAGAGATCGAGTTCTCTAAAGGCGTTATACAAACGAATCTATACGATTGCAGGTGACATCAACAGCGCCAGCATGCATAAGCACAAAGAGAATAATCTACGATGTCCTTGCACGAAATGTGTTGATAAGGTGCGTTTTTAGTGCTTTTCCGATGTCTTTAAGTCAGAGGAAGGCAGTCGTTATATCAGTCGACAGGGAGTTCCGGGAGTTGGGAGCAATCAAGCTAAAGACAGGTTCTCCGAAGGATTTTAAGTTTGTAGAAAGCACAGCTCAGTAACTTGAGTAAGCAGAGCGAGTTGTACTATGCCTGACCCGATTGGGTAAAAGTCGGTAAAGTTAGGTTACAGAAAGAGAATGAAGAGACACAACCTTTAAGTCGATAAGTTGCATAACATGGAGCCAGCGTAGGTTAGTGAAAAGTGCTGGAATGTGGCAACTGTGCGAGACGTTCACGTCAGAGGATTAAGCCTCCAGTAAAGCAGAGTATGGGCTGGAGTGAAGAATTGAGACGAGCACTCGCACATAACAGCCGCACTGAGGACAAGCCGTCCGCCGGTCAGACACTGGACGCGCGCACGCTGAGCTGCTGCTGGGTTAGTCTTAACTATCGCCAAGCTGGTTTGGTCCAGAGGGTTATGGTGCTCGCCCCGACCAAGGTCTGGCTGAGGTCGTTGGCTTGAGCCCGGAGGCATATGTGAAGCGCCTGAATAGAGATTAAGTTTTCTTGCTGCGCTATACAAATGAAATATATTTATATTTATATGTATCGCGTAGTGGTCGATAGTGCCCAAACTTCGCCAACATCCGGTGCTGGACAGGGTTCTAATTCTGCTGCGGGGAAATTTTTTACAGGCAAGCAAAGCTGCGAGCGAGCGTGACAGCCACCACGGTCGTTCCTCTCTGTATGAGCGAGGCCGTTGACTCGTCGGTTCGCGACCCCTCGACTTTTTCTTTTTTTTTCGGCAACTGATTGCGTCGGCACACTCTGCTCAGAGCTACTAGCGCTTTCCGGTTGTGCAATGAAACATCAGGCCGAACTGGAGCTCAGGAGGCAGCAGTGACGTAAGGTAAAGTAGAAACGAAAAAGAAAACGCAACAAAAAGTATAAACTGACGCAGCGATGCCGCAGTAGCAGTCCAAGCAGTGCACAACACGGCAGTGGCGTACTTATGTGGGGCGGGCCCCAGCATAATCGTGTCCCCTGGCGCTGGATCAGCTGGTGGGGCTACAAAATGGTCGCCGGATACTAGGCGGGTAGGCGCCGTCTGTATGTAGGTCGTCCCCGGGCGCACACTATCCTAGGAACGTCGCTGCTGCACAGGACCACCGTGGTCATACAGTGCAGGACGGAGGCATGCAGGTCTACCGTTGGCCAAAGGAGTAACTGCACAAAGACACAAAAGATCGCTCTGATAAGTAAGGCCACGCCATCTTGATCTGCATCGAGGCAATGCATTGCGCGGGTCGCGGGGGCTCACTCTGGCTACACTCAGGAGGGAGGGCGGGTCAATCGCGTGAATTCTCATTCCGCATCCAGACGCAATCAGCTGAGCCAGTGAATAGACGGACGCGGACGTCGTTACTCCGTCCGCACACAGCCATACAGCCCGTGCCGTTCGTCTCGCGCCCTCAGATGAGTATCGCAATTAGAGCGGCGGCGGCGGCGGCGGCGGCGGCGGCGGCGGCGGCGGCGGCGGCGGCGGCGGCGTTCGCCCGTAAATCGAGGCGACGGCTTCTCTAGCTTCACCAGTAACGCACAGCTCAATTAAGCGCAGTGACGCTCACACAGCGAGCCCACTGTCCATCTTATAATGCACCCAATGCTGTAGCAAAACTTGAATGCGATGAGCGCTCGTAATCCATACAGGAGCGAGCCTGCGTTGTTGTGCTGGCTATGCAATGGCACCTACAGGTTTCACCTAGTCGCACACTTGCGTACGTGTCTGGCAGTGCCCGGACCGTCGAGTTGTGTGTGCTTCCCTATTCTGCCCACGAACCTGTTTGGCGTAGTTGACAATACGCTGCAGATCTCTTTGCTAAGTTTACAGCTAACACGGGCATTCATAACACAGCCAAAAATCAAGCCCCGTGAATTGGAACAAAAAGAACGAGGCTAAAGTCACTTTTAAAGCTGAGCCAATTGAGCAACCTCAGTATGTAGCCTTGTGAATTTCGTTGACATGCAGGGGAGAGTGGATTATAGCTTTAAAAACTTGATAAGCTCACGAACGGCAGTCGAAGAGAAAAACATATACTTGGGCAATTGTATACGCTAGAACTGAGGAAGCGCTTCAATTAAGTAGGTATGGCCAATACCCAATTTCTGTTGGCACAGGCCCATAAAAGACGATTCTCGCTGACTGAGAAAATGTAGTGAGCCACACGTGTTTTTTTCCTTATCCTTATGAATGCTATAAAATTGAATAATGCCGTCATTTTAGTCTATATGGGACGCCTAGCTTTGAGAGCACAGGAATGAAAGACACATTCTCAAAATATCATTGGTAGTTAGAGGTTAGAGATTAGTTAGAGGCACAATGCGATTACAATGAGAATAGCGTGTGGTACAAGGTGAAGCCTGAACAAGACGCGTTTCCGATAAGTATAGACGAAACGTGTTTCCGATAGGTATACTAAACGAAACGAAACTAAAGAAACGAAACGAAACTGAAGAAAAAATATGAAGTGAGCTAAAAGAATAAATAAAGAATAACTAAAAGAATAACAAAAGAAAGAATATGAAGTGAGCTAGAAGAGGGTGGCAGAGCCTTCAAATCAGTCAGTACTAGATTGGTGGCCGGTTTGCTATAGTTGTTCTTTGACCGTTTGGCTGTAAGATACGCGGTTTTTCGCTAGGGCCATCGTTTGAATCAGTTACAATCATGTCCACCTCAAAGAAGAGCCTTTAACTGCTGCGATATATCGACCTCTTTCTGGCTGTCTAAACTTGTTTATAGAGAAAAAAGCGAGCTCTTCGCTAAAATATTCGTGTGTGACAGGCCGTTACTGATTGCAGGAGACTTCAAAATCCACGTTGACAACTCTAGCACTAGCTACGTCCGCTCATTTCTCAACTGTCTGGAGAACCTTGGTTTAGTCCAACACGTTAATCGGGCCACTCACGTCATGGCCTGATATCCTGGATCTCGTTATCACTAAGGATATCTACCCGAAGAGTCTTGTTGTGTGCCCGCGGACCATCTCGGACAATTGTTCGGTCTTGTTTACAGTTCCTGCTCCGTTTTACTTACAGGGTAACACCGATTTTGTCCGGCGACATAGCCTAAAAGCACTGACCAAGACAAAATCTATATGTGAGGCAGGTCTCTCTCTCAACTGTACCCAGACTCGACCGAGAGCCTTTATAACCTCACTAATGCAGTAAGCATGACACTTAGGAGTCCTCTTGACTAGCATGCTCCTGTACGTTCTGTCCGTGCGCAGAGTTGCGGAGAATACTTTCAGGTTACTAAAACTTCATCAGTAAGCAGCTGTTAATAGATTTTCAGAGAAATTAAGATCTGCGTTCACACAGCAGCTTTCAACTAAAGCTTCTATCCTCAGTGTAGCCAACGACATCCTATGCAGCAACAAAGCGACAATGGCGGGAATGCCACTGCCCTAGTGCTGCTAGATCGATTTGCTACCTTCACCACTAATTCTCGCGATGTCCTACTTGAAATATTGAAAACAACGATCGGTCTGGCCAGAAGATGGCGTGGTTTAAATCGCCCGCGTCTGATCGTGTTTAATCCGTGTCGTGTGGAGGTCAGGTCTCATCCGCCGGACCAGTCACTTTCGGAGTTCCTCAAGGGTTCATCCTCGGTCTTTTGGAGTTCTCTATTTACATTCGATCGCCGGTAAAAGTGATGCAGGTCCGCGGAATTGACTATCAATATTTTACGCTGACAATACATAGATGTATTTGTTTTTAAATCGTCGGAATCGCTGCAGCGACTGAAAAGACTGGATGCTTGGCTTACAGACATTTTACCCTTAATCACGGCAGATTTCCTTAAAATAAACGACTAGACCACGGATCTGCTGCTAATAGGACGCCCCAGAGTGCGGATGGACTTGAAGGCTTTGTTCTTCTAGTAGGTGATGCTGTGGTGCGACGGTAACCGCGTGCTCGGAATTCGGGTTACCTCTTTGACAGCTGCCTAAATTTTGGAAGATTGTTTAAGGAAACTGTTTCCTCAGCTTGCCATCTCGTCCGATTCAGATCCCAGATTATGAACTTTCTTCCGTGGTGGCTTGCAAACAAATAATGTAATATATCTCCGTCAGTAACTCCACAAAGTCATAAAAACCATGTGGGTGTTACGCAGGAGAGTTTTGTATAGCCCACTCACAGCCTAAGCGGCTTTCGGTACGCATTCGATAGCCAACAGACTTCTTCTCACGCAACAAAGAGAAAGTGGTAAGCATAGCAGAGTTAGGAGAGCAGTTGAGGTAGTGAGTAGCATAGAAGTAACAGTTCAGGACCGCTGAAAAAGATGTGCCATAGTCGGCAGTTGGAGAGTAGTTGTCGTTGTGTAGGAATTGTGGAAGCGAGTTCCACAGTCTAGGACCCGCAGAGCTAAAGCTTCTATCGCCAACTGTCTTTAAGTGGATGAATGGGACAGCTAATTTATTGTCCACACAGGACCTGAGGGCGCGAACAGGCTGAAACTGATGCAGCAGTTCAGCTAGGTATGAAGGAGCCAAGCCGTGGCGGGCCTTGTGGGTCAGCATAAGAACTTAGCTCTGTATCCTTTGCTCAACCGGCAATCATCCTAGCTCTTCCAGCAAAGGTGACACGTGCTCAAACCGCTGGGACTTGAAGACCAGCCTTGCAGCCATATTCATAGTCCGCTGTAGTGGCATAATAGCTTTCTTTGGTAGCCCAGCCGAAAGGGAATTACAATAATCAAGCCGAGACAGAACTAAAGAGCTAGTTAAATTTTTTACAAGCCACTGTGGGAGACAGCTTCTAATCTTTGATAGGGATCGGATGTGATGGCTAGCTGTAGAGGCAGTCTTCTGAATGAAGCTTTTGAAATTGAGGCAGCTGTCGAACACGACACCTAGATTACGAGCACGTTGTGACGGTCGCACAATAGCATCACTATTAGAACAGCAAAGCCTTTTAATCCAGCCACACGCTTAGGGTGTCCTATGAGAAGCAGTTCGGTTTTATCGTCATTTAATTTCAGGAAGTTTTCCGACATCCAGGATCGAATATCGGCAAGGCAAGCATTCAGTTTCTCAGTTGCTGCAGCAGATTCCGACGGTTTAAATGACAAATACAACTGAGTATCGTCAGCATAGAAGTGATATTCTATTCCATGGGCCTTAATCACTTTTCCCAGAGGTTGCGTATAAATGGAGAACAGCAAGGGACCAAGTACAAACCCTTGAGGGACTCCACAGGTGACCCTTCTCATGTTTGAGACCGGACCCCCACACCACACGGATTGAACACGATCAGATAAGTATGATTTAAACCACGCCAGTGCTTCGTCTGCCAGACCGATCGTTGTTCTCAATCGTTCAAGCAGAACTTCGTGATCAAGGTGTGGAAGGCAGCAGACAGATCTAGCAGAGCTAGGGCAGTGACATTCCCGTCGTCGTTGCCACGTAGAATATCGCTGTTAACACGGAGGAGAGCAGTTTCAGTAGAGTGCTGCCTCTTGAAACCTGATTGAAATGTTTCTGACATTCCATTATTTTCAATATGTTCAACTAGCTGCTTAGCAACAATTTTTTCAAGAATCTTTGATAAGAACGGAAGAAGGGAAACTGGACGATAGTTTGCTAGGACCTCTGTGTCTAATCCAGGCTTTTTAAGAATAGGTCTAACGATTGCCGATTTGAAGGACTTGGGGACGGCCTCTTTTCCCAAAGAAGCATTACAAATCTTGGTTATGGCAGGGCTAAGTTGATCTGCAAGTGAAGACCACAGAGATGAAGGTATAGGATCTTCAGGAGACGAGCTCTTTTTGCTAGACCTTATTAAGGCAGCCACATCACAGGCAGAAACATAGGAGAACCTTTTAAGAAAGTTCACAGGTTGAGGAACGGCGATTGCTTTGGTCGGAGGGGGCTTAATGGACGCACGAATGTGCACAATTTTTTCAGTAAAGAAGGCTGAAAACTTTTCGGCTGAGCCCTTAATATCTGGGGAGTCAGACCTGGCAGCATTGGCCAGTACATGGTTTACTGTCTTATAAATCTGTTTAGTGTCCGACTGGCAGGAATTCAGTTTTCTAATGAAAAAAGAAGCCCTGGCTTTTTTAAGCTTTCGGGTGTAAACTCGAAGGAAGTCTTTAAAATTGACTAGGTCTGCCTCAGACCCCGATTTCTTGAAACGACGTTCCAGCCTGCGCTTAACACGGCGCATCTTAAGGAGTTTTTTTGTAAATTGAAAGCAATCTCGACGACTTTGAACACGGATAGAGCGAACGGGAGCATGCTTGTCAAGAGCACTCCTGAGTGTCACGTTCATCGCATCAGTGAGGGTATTGAGGCTGCCGGTCGAGTCTGAATGCAGATCAAGAAGGCCTGCATCACAGATTTCAAAAACTTGTCCAAGTCAAATTTAACTAACTCCCTGGTCTGTCTCAGCTAGATTATCGTGATTCCCTTTTGACTGGGGATATAATATAGCTAAAACGCATTTTTTTATCAGAGCATTTAGTGGTTCCATGTAATTCACCTTTTACGTGCTTATGAGTGCTGACATTATGCGTACTGCCGCTAACGATATTGGCATGCTGACCCTGTACTGGTCACCGCTAAACACGTTACGCTTGTTCTCATTGAGCAACCTACCTCTAACCATTCGATCGTGCTTCGTTTGCAGCAAATGTAAAGTACCTAGAGAGAGATTGAGTTCTCTGGAGGTGATATATAAAGTGTATTAGTATTGTTGTTATTGTTATTTCAAGCATTAAAATATCAAGACCATATCCAAAAAGTTTTAACAGTTAAGGTATGAGCGCTCTTTGTTGCTACAGTGTTCCTTCTAGCTCTGGCGTATGTGAGATCATCGGTGCAGCACCTACAAGTAACTAGCCGTTCTGCAACGTACAGGAGTCATCCATACTCACCGCTCGTTGGCCGAGAGTGGGAAATTGAGAGCGCTGTGTTTACGGCCCTGTTCTCGCCGGACGTGAAAGCCACACATGACGTCTCCAACCTGAAGTTCTTTGTTCGCACGTGCTGGTTACGTACGGAGAGTAACCGTGACTTCGACTACGGTCTCGTCGGTGCCGTCGTCGTTGACCAGGTAAGGCGTGACAGCCGGACCCCGTCGAGCGCGTTGGCATGACTTGCCGAGAATCAGGATCGCGCGTTGGCCGGAAGAGCTCCGATCAGGCGGTCCAGAACCAGGTTGTGGCAGGCCGTTATCGCTAGCAGTACCGGCCGGCAGTGGCTCAGAACGTGGCAGATGGCCTCTGCGTCAAAGGCGGCAGCCGCTGGTGGTTTCTGTGCATGACCAGCTCGTAGCGACACCCACGGGCTGCACGTTCAGGAGCAGCGTTGGACGAACCGCCAGGTCCGAAACGACAGGCCAAGACCCGTGGTCTGGAAACGGCTGTGGGTCACGCACCTGTCCGTGGCCAGGCAACCCTGCTCTCTTCAGGCTGGGCCACCTGAGCCCGGCATTCAGCCAGCCTGGCGAACTCTAGCCGTTTGGAAATCACGATGGGCGGCAGGAGCGAATTCGCTCACTCTCGAGGCGAACGTGGAGCGTCTGCAGGAGTCGGTGACTGCTGTCTCGTAGGCCGAGGTACAGGTACCACTGACGTCGTCGCGGGGCTTGGCGAAATGTGGATGGACGAAGGTGGACGGTGAAAGATGGAGTGGCACGTGGAGCAATACGATAGGGGGTCAAAAACGATGACGGAGGGAGGTCGGGGCGCCTCCCGAGTCAAGCTATATGCCAGGGCAGGAGGAGGTTCGTCTACTCACTGTTCCTGTATCCGAGGGGCGGTCTGTGTAGCGGTGCGGTCTGTGTAGCGGTGCGGTCTGTGTAGCGGTGCGGTCTGTGTGGCGGTGCGGTCTGTGTATCGGCGTAGAAGACTGCTGAGTACCGCGGCGGACGAACAGATGAAGGGTTAGAGCGGGCATCTTACGAGGAGCGTGAAGTTGTGTCTACGAGCAAGGGGTGAGGATGACGAGTCTAGCTGAGAGAAGCGGTGGTGGCATGGACAAACAGTGGGGGCAAAGGGTCAGGGCTGAAGGCATACCAAGGTGGTGGGCGCCCATGCAGGGGCAGAAGCAGGCATGGTTAGGGTCTGGGTTGCTTAGAGCCGCCAGCCTTGGCCGCGGCAGAGCAACAGCAATAGCCCTCTGGGTCTCGTGGCTGTAGGGGCTGCAGAAACTGGGCGGGGCCATTTAGTCTCCGAAGCTGCCTCGGCCGCTACAGTGGGCGGTGGTCTCCCTGACGGCGCAGGATCAGAGGAGTGACCCGCCCCCCAGAGGCTGGGAGGGACGCATCTGAGCTCAGGGATGATACGGTAATATTGAGCGCATGCTCCGAACTCGGCGAGGATTCAGCGGGACGAGGGCAGAGGGGCGTGGGCAGGCACCAGCTCCCTGTCTCGTGTGAGTGAGGAAAGTGGACTCGCGCAGAGAAAAACGGTGGTAGGGGGAAGCTGACGGTGCTGCTCAGGCCCTCACAAAGAGAGAAGAGCCAGAGGACAGCACAGAGCCAATCTTGAGGGCATCGTTGACAAGCTCCCCCGAGCGAAGAGTCAAAAGACGCCAGGTCTCCCGTCGGCCCGGTCGCATCAAGCCCTGGAGCCGGGGCCGGGGCACGGGATCAGCTGGAGGCACTGCCGGAGCCTGGACGTCAGTGGGTAGAACAAGCGTCACCTGGACGTCAGTGGGTAGGACAAGCGTGGCCTGGACGGGTGGCACCGAGAGCGGGGCAGCAACTGCCCCCCTGAGGAAGTGGCGGGAAGTCATCAAGGCGAGGAGGGGCAGCCTGGGTCGGAGAACGGGAGGCCTTAGCCACCGCCTCGCCTCCGTGGTCTGTCGGGGCGGCCTCGAAGTCTCGGGCAAAATGGCCAGGAGCGCTGCAGTTGGCATATGACTGAGGCAGCTTGCATGCCTTGCTGATGCGCCCGGGGGCATGACACCGGCAGCAGACAAGCTCTGAGCATTTCTCGTAAACATGCTCCGATGAGCCGAGTAGGTGCAACCCTGAGGCTGCCCCATATATCGCATGGAACAGGCCTTACCGTCGATCGCGAGGACCGGAGGGATTGGTCTGTTCATTGTGTCATTACTAGTCATGGCAACGAGTCGATCGGAAGGCACCAGGTCCTTGAGACGAGGGGTCCTGACCTCCGTCACTTTGGCAAACTCCCCGAGTACCCTGGACAGGCAATCATCCCGGGTTCCCAAGTTTCGGCGGTCAACGACGACCGAAGCCTGTTGGTCTTCCAGGTACCTGACGCCAGGGCGATCGCCTTCCGAAGCGTATGGGGCAGGCGTAACACCTGGTCAGCCATTGGCAGTGAGTGAAGACGGCCCGAGATGCTGCCGAGGGCTGAGTGACCTTCGCCCTCGGGATGTACGGGTAAAGAGCCAGCAGGCCGGCGAGTAACTGCTTCACCTCCTACCCAGACGGCAGGGGCACCTCCAGCTGATTGGGAAACAGCCGGCACACCGAGCCGGTGGTCATACCCTGAGCGGCAGCTGCTGCACAGCCACCTTGAGGTACCCCGCGGCTGGTCATAAAACCAGGCACCGAGGGCCAGCACAAGACGACGACTGACTGGTACGTGTGTATATATATATATATATATATGTGTGTGTGTGTGTGTGTGTGTGTGCGTGCGTGCGTGTGTGCGTGCGTGCGTGCGTGCGTGTGTGTGTGTGTGTGTGTATACATATGTGTGTGCGTTTGTGTGCGTGTGTATTGCAATTGCAACGCGAGCATTGGCTACAGTAAAAGACACTAACAAATGAGCCGCACAGCTTAAATAACTTTAGTCATTCATATTTGATTGATGCAAAAGTCAACTAATCAATTATCTGCAGACTGTATCTAAGAAAATGTCAAAGATCCACCAAGGGCCACAAGATTTTTGTTGACGCATGGTAATGTAAATACAATGTTTAGTCGCGAAAAAGTTCTTCCCAATTCCGCTGTCTTAGTCCCTTTTTGTAGAGGCGAATGCAAGTATGAAACACCATCTGAGTTTTTACCGGTTGATCAGCACATTAATTTCACGCCGTGTATGTAATGAACCACTGAACATTGCTGTGTATGCCATTCCTTCGAAGCACGTTTTGTACTTGATAGACGGCAGCAAAGTGGTTAGATCCGTTAGTGCACAAGAGTTTGATATAGCATGAATTTACTTATGCTGTTAAAAGCCTGTGTAACGATATACAATCCTACCTATTAATTCTTGGCAGAGATGTTAGTATAATCTCTGTAGCAATCAGCTTATAAGTGGCATTCTCAGTGGGATCTTCGTAAAGACTGCTAAATCTTGTACTTTTCGGACGTTACATTTAGGGGTTCCACAGCCGGTCGAATCGTGATAAGAATAATGATAATTAATCATTTGTGCTGCACCCTCAGAGAACTAAATCTCTTTCTAGGCTCTTTGAATATTCTTTAAAGGAAGCGTGCTAATATGTTAAGTACTAGGATGCACAGATTAGACTAGACTAAGCACACAAGAAAATTCACTAGGTCACAGCTAAACCTGTACAAACCGGTGCGTTTTTAATTTTTTTTAATGACTTCAAGTCGCGGGATGTCATCATGTCATATCGGAACTGAGTTTCAGGTTTAGAAGCATGCGAACTAAAAGATGAATATATTCTCTGACAGTGTCAACCTTGCTGACACGTAAGCAGGAGAAGCGATTTGCTAGATCATCGCAAGGATTGCTAGGTTAGGTGCTTATCCGGCAGCAGTTAACTGAAGGCTGACCTTGACCTTGTAACGGTTAAGGAGTTCGTCGATCGCCGTCAAGTAAGCGGTATGATTAAGCAAAGTGGGTCTTTAGCCTACATGGCATCACAAGTCAAGTTAGGACACAGGGTGATTTCAAGCGCGGATGTTAACGAAGAAACAGCATGGCACTGCAACGGGCATCATAATCGTAACTTTCCAAAGTAACTTCTTAAGGAACTTTTCATATTTAAAAAAAAAAGGAAAATGGCATGCTCGAAATGAAGTTGACATTCTTTAACTTTAAGAGAAAAGGCCGCCCTAGTCTCTTAGCATCGTTTAATATGGCTTAATTCCTCGTTTGAAAACTTACGTGTAGCAGGCCTCTATAATAAAATTAAAATCAGGCCGGTTGAGCCTCGGCATATTTCTTTAGCTGTTCCAAAAACTTTACTACCGCATTTTAAAAACAATTCTCGCCTAGTATGAGCTCATACTCCGGCGTGTGCTCTCCGACTAATTGCTAACTAATTCAAGAACTAAGCCACCAGCTTAAACTATAAAGTTGGGGCTTTGGGATGCGTGACCGCCTAGCATCTCGAATGCTATTAGAACTGTTGGGTCTCGTTTTACTGTCTTATTTAAGCAATACCTGCGATATTTTTTTTTGGTCAGCGAGACACACGTTTCATGGCTGAGAAAATTCTTATTTCTATCAAATCCACAACAGCTCAAGTCTGTCACGCGGACTGTTGCATACGCAGCTCGGTACACGCTCATAATAAAATAATCCAGTGGGAATGTCAGCAAAGCATTGGCCGGAGTAGCTAGCATATATATAGTGCTTTGAAACGAGATTGTTCTCTGAGGGCGCTATACAAATCAATTATTGGTAGTATTATTGTAGCACTGGGGATTCTGAACTGCAACCTAGCTCAAAGCGATCTCATATTCACTGAGCGGGTGGATGACGGGTGTCAAGAAATGGTCTGGTCAAGTAAGTCAAGATCTTGTGGAGAGCTGAATACTAGGTCTTCGACGCCGGCTAGGCTGCTAACCAAGATCGTGTGGGACACTACGTCGAAGACGGCCTTAAATGATGCGTGCAATTAATTAGTCATACACCGTGTAATATATTTTATTTAATCTTTGGTCCTGGTTATTTCTACTTTTTAACTTTGTATACTTAAAAATGTAGACAGTGGCCACTATTCCCCTTAAACGTTGCTTTCGTGGACGGTACATTGTTACGGTTAAAATTTACTCTCTTTCGGATGCGTTGCAGTTGTAAACCAGGCAAAGAGGCTAGTTTTATGTAAAGCGATTTGTATTTTAATTTGAAATTATTTTTTCTCCTGCGATCACATTAGGAGATCCTTATGTAATTGAACTGAATCAAAATGATAGAATTGTAAATAAAATAAGTTTAGTACTGAACGTGTCTACCTGTAATGTTAAACACTTGACTTAGTCACTGTGGATATTGATCAGTCGTTCACTTAATCTGTATATCATTTCAAGTGATATAAATAATACTATAAAAGCAGCAGCCTTAAGCCCACAAGTTTTTTAACTATTCAGCTTCCTAACTAAGTACATATTTGACTTTTCAGATGGCATCAATAAGCTGCCATTACCGGCCGAAGCCTTTCGCTTCGCCTGAAACCAATTAATCAAGAAAGGGCAAACATTACTCCGCGTAATCATCTGCTACGACGTGTGAGGACTACAAGAAATATTTCGGAACGTCTAGTGGGGTTCAGGACAAATGCTGGTCGCTGCAAGAAGGCGCTGAAACTTAAAATATAAAAGTGCCGCTCTG